>CAJVPV010000057.1:0-32083 GCA_910591835.1 Acaulospora morrowiae
ACAGTGCTAAACAATAACAAAGATAGTAATACAAGAATTATTCTAGAATGGACAACATTTCAAGGGTAAATGCTAGTGAAAATCGGACAAGGGATAGTGATGATCTTGGGCGAAGATCAAGTGTAACAATAGTTTAAAAATAATTAATATATTTAAATATCTTATTTAATATTTTTTGCTTAAAATTTTAGAAAAAAACATTATATTTATTATTGTTACTTGTAACTTTTATTTGAATAATTATTTTTGAAAATGCCAAAAATGTTGGATATAATTTTTTTAGACCTAACTTTTAAATAATACATATATAATATAAATTTTAGAATTCCATTAAAAAATTTCTGGTTCATTTTCAAAAATAGTTATCTATTTATATAATATATTATACAAATATTTTTTATATTATAAAACTATACCAGTTAAAATTATAATATTTATAAAATTTAAATTAAAAGTTTTATTTTTCTATTTTAACTTAATTTTAATATATAATTATTAAAAAATTTTAAAATTTCATTTTTTTTTAGTCTTATTAAAGTTAATTAAAATCCAAATATTTAAATATAATATCTATAAAAAATTAATAATTTTATAAATAAGAATATTTTTTTTTTTTTAAAGAAGCAAAAGGTTATTATACATTATTTTATAATTATAATTTTAGACTTGCAGTACAAGGTTTATAACACATTTACAATATAATATACATCTTTTTTTGCTAAGAAGAGTTAAATGCCAGGCTCCGCAAATGTGATTCATCCTCTGTGCTCCTTAGCACCACCCAAGAATATAGAAAAAAGAAATTCAAAACCTATATTGTGCCTCAAATAGCATTTAGCTAACTGGAAAAATTGAATACCTAGCCACATGAAGGTGCTGCAGCCACTATATACAGGTTGGCTTCCAAGTCATAACTAGGATTGGCAAGCTTGCTTTTCAAATATGGCTTGATGTATGGCAAGCCAAGATGTGTTCCACCTTATACTTCCTTTGGATAACTGCTCAACTAGTTAAATGGCCACTACATCAATACAGACATCTTATGAAGATTAACCTTTCATTCAACCACCTAGTATTTGACTTTCTCTACCCTTTTAGGATTGCGGCAGATTACAGATTAACCAGACCTGTGGCAAGTAGGAAAGGAGACAGCTGCTCTTTATAAGAAGCTTTATACACATAGCTGCACCATTTAAGTATTTAAGTAGAATCCAACATCAGTATAAGGCAGGGAAGGGTGAAAGAAAATTGTTTGGACATATAATGATGATTGTTAAAGGAAGTTGTCAGATGTAATAAAGTTAGAGTTTCTTATAGATATTGTTACCTAACCTTGTACAATGAGCCTACATTGTCGGAGTGATGAGTGAGGAACTTTCATTGTTGTTACCAGCTTGTGTTGCAGGGGTAACTAGAATCTCTGGTCTTCACATATTATCCTACTAGGTTCTCTGATCACCAGCATGACACCTGCAACTAATCTAGCTTATTGTTTGCTGCATTGGTATTGGCTGTCATATTTTTTTGGATACAGTGGGGTACAACTTCTTGAATACTTTCAGATAATAATAGTTGTACACTGGTTTCTTAGATGTATCTAGTTTAACTATCAACAAGTAAACAACACCGGATTTGGTAATGATGATCATGTCGATTTTTTGGAGGGGATAAGCCATTTATCCTTTTTTTGTGAGTCCATGGAAGAGAGAAAAATTCTGAAGCCCACGTCTTAAGAGAAGTTACCACTTCTGCATATAGTCTTGAGAAAAGGAAGCCAACTAGCCAGGGGGTTGATGTTATGGAAAACGAGTTTATAAAAGAAAGAGAGGCCTAAAAAGAAAATCTTCAGAAAGAAGGAAAAACCTAACTTTGGCAGGAAAGGGGAAAAAGAAAGGGGAGGTAGTAAGTTTTATATAAAAGAGTCTGTAGAAAGGAAAGGTAAGAAATAGGGAAGGGAAAATAAAAAGATATAAAGGAGGGGAAGTAAAGGAGATGGGAAAGGTGAGAGCGAAGAAAAAAAAGTAAACAACTTAAAAATTTCCTAAAAAGGAAATTTTCAAGCGCAGAAGGGGGAGTGGGAAAGAGTTTTTTTTTTTTATAAATAAAAATAATTTTATATATTTGATTATATATTGTCATATATCATTTCTACCTCAGGAAAAAAATAAAAATGGAGAACTAGTAACAAGAAGACATTTCAAATAAATAGAATCAATGTAGTATACTAAAGTTTCTAGAGGCATACAAATTAATACAATTCTAAGATATATAGATCAGATGAAAAAGGCAATAGTAATTTGTTTATAAAGATTAAATAATTTATTTGATAAAATATAAGTTCAAGCCTGCTAATTTCTAGGTGAAATTGGAGTTTTTATATATATGTTTTAGTTATAATATTTTCATACATAATAAATATAAGTTATAAGAAATAATAGAGATATAAAAGAAGAATTATATTCATAAGAACAGTTATCTGTATATATTAGCATAGAAACAAATTCTCTGATAAAGATACAATAATAAAGATAATTAAATAAAATAGAAAATATTCTAGAGCAATGGTAGTATAAAAAACATAGTGTTAAACAATAGCAGAAAATAAAAAAAAATTTTTTTATAATTTTATATGAATTGTTAAATTTAAATTATTAATGATACATAATATTTTTATAAATTTAATTTACCATTATTAAAATTATTATTAGTAAATTTTTCAAATTCACTATTAGCAAATTCAAACTTTAATGTTTCAATACTTGAGTTGACAATCAAAAAGTAGCATGTTTGATTTCACTAAAGTAAGTTATTAATTCATCAAATAATCTAAATATATTTATTAATTTATTTAATAATTGCCATTTATAATCTTTAAATATATAATAATTTGGTTTAGCAAAATCTTCTTTAATGCTATCTTTGATTTGTAAATATAAAGTTATAGAAAGCTACTCAATTGCTGGGTATAATTTTAAGAACCTCTTCCAAGATAAGTAAAAAGAATTTCAACAGATCATTATATCTTCAATGATACACAAAATAAATATTGTTTTTTCATATATTTCTATCTCATTGCTTTCTTCTATCTCAGGTAAATTTATATATATATCTTTGAAATCATAAATTTGAATAGGCCTTGTACTAATTTTGTTATAATTTGTCAAATCAATTTGTGCTTGATTAAGATGTTAATGTTGTTTTGAAGATAGAAAAAATTTAATAAGTTTTTGAATCTATCTAGTATATGGATTTACAATTTTTTAAGCCTGAACAACTGTAATATGGAATGTATGTATGACACAAGATAGACATTTTACATTATTCAAATTCTAATTGCTTTTTTCATATTTGTCTCATTCATCAGTATATAAGTATTTGATTATTTCAATAGCAAACAATACATCATATACTTCAAAGTTAAATCTTAACCAGTGAAGGGTTATACCAATATATTTATTATTAATATGGGATATCTGCAAGTCTGTAGTTATAAAGGTTGTTTTGCAGATAATAGTAAGTAATTTTTTAAGTTTTACAATATTTTTTTATAAGCAATATTGATTTCTTTTCTAATATATTTGTAACTTGGTAGTTTAAATACAGGATCAAACTGTTATATTATTTTTTGGTACTCTTTTCAGATATAACATTAAATGGTAAAGAATTAATAATTAACTATTCAGTTGTAACTTGTTTTAATTCTGATTGTTTAGATACTATGTAATATTACTTTTCTAATTATTTCATCAAAATTTAATTGATATTTTTTATCCTAAAATGCCATGTGCTAATTGTAAATGTGATTTCATATTTTTAGTTTCTCCATCATACTTATAACATTTATTGCATTTGGTTTTCTTATTTTTTTAAGATATAATTATCTTATAAACAATATATTCATTCTTTTTTTTAAAGTATTTTCAAACATGACTTGATTTTTTTTTAGAATTAATTGGATTAGAAAGATTTACTTGAATTCTCTTTGCATTTGATTCTTTTGCAAGCTTTATAGATTTTCTTCTAGTTATACTAGTAAAAGATTTGATATTCTCTTGAATATTGCTATTGAAAATATAGTCAATATTGAAGACATTACTATTCATATTCTTAATAACAAAATGATTTAAGTTTTTAATAGGAATATAATAGAAATATTACAAGATAGAAACAGACTTTTTTATATATAATTATATTTAATATAATCAAATATCTTTTCAATTTGTTATAATAAATTTTTATTTATTAATTAATATCAATTTATAATATATTATAGTAGGTTTTTGTTAATATTTTTCTTTTTTAATAAATTAATTAATAAAACAATTACTAACTGTAAATATATATATTTTTTTAAATTAGGTATATTACAATATTTCAGTTAATTTATCTTACCATTATTTTTTTGTTTTATTCGTATCTTCATTTATTATTATGAAGCTTTCCTATCTAATTTTAATATAGTTAGATTCAAAAAATATTAGAATTAGAACATTAGATCACTTATATTTCTACACTGTTTTCCTTGGATATCTATTTGAGAAATAATTTAGAAAACCTACATTACAATATTCTCTTAAAAGGTTTTGATTCAATTACTTCTAGAATTTAAGTTTGATTCATTTTTTTTTTCAATTTCTAACTTATTTTATATATTATTAGTCCAGTTAATATTTATTTCTATTATTAGAATGCAATTAGTGTAAAATAAAAAAATAACAAAAAATTAATCCAGTTTAATGTATTACTAATACATTTGCTATTTTTGAGATTGTTGTAATTCTATACATTTCACATGTTTATTAAACTTATTAATTGGATTTAATATTGAAGAGATTTTAAAATTACAAGCATTCTTGGATTTAACAGTTTTGTTAATTTAAACATATATATATGCTATAATATTTAAATTTAAAGAAATATTTAATAATTTACAGTAATCGTCATAAATAACGAGAATTTAATGACACGTAACTGCTATATATAAATTTTCTGATCATGCGCTTCTAACAAAATCAGCTTTTAATAGTGGATTGTTTGTATATGTAACTTAAAAACAAGCCACCAAAAAACTCATCCCTATTTAGTTTTCCTGCTTTTTTTTTATCCTAAAATAGAAAAAATCCCTCTTGCTAACCGACGAAGAACTGTAAGTGAACTCTGAAACTGTGGTGTTTGCGATGCCCCGACTCTGGCGAAATTAAGTAATGTTTTGCTTTTTATAGCATACAAGTATATTACCCAACTAAAAAAAAATCATAAACTTGAACCTATTTCATGTCCTGGATGATCAACAATTTTAACTCCCCCAAATCAATGTGTGCTAGAAAGAATTATTCAAAATGATCAATACCTTACCTGCAAAAAAATTGTCATTAAACTTAGTAATAAGGTTAAAATATCAGCACGAACAGTAAATCGTAAGCTTAATAAGCTTGGTTACCACTCAAGTCACTCCCAAACAATACCTTTACTTACCACAAAGCAATGCAAATGACGTTTAAAATAGATGACTGCTTATACAAGGCAGAACTGAAAAAATGTTGTATTTTCAGATAAAACTACCTTTCAGATATTTTGCAACACCATAACAGCATTTTACAAGACCAGAACAGATGTTTTACAAAAGGAGGTTCCAAAACACCCAGCGAAAGTTCATGCGTAGGGTGCTTTCTCAGCGTGTAGAATGATTGGCTTCTATATTTTTACTCAAAACATGGATAGGTCACTCTATCATAATATTTTAACTAATAATCTTTTTGAAAATGCATCTAGAATTATGCCGTTGCATTGGGTTTTCCAGCAGGATAATGATCCAAAACATATAGCAAAAGACACAACTGAACTTCTTTATTGTCAAGTCCCAAAGATTCTCGATTGGCTCTCCTATAGCCCTGATATAAACCTAATAGAGAATCTATGGGCTATTATCAAAAAAAGAGTGAAGAAACGAATAAACAAAATAATTAAAAAAAAAATTAGTTATGCAATAGCATGAAATAATTCGAGAAGAATGGGAGGGTATTTCCATAGACCTATGTCTTAATTTGATAAACAGAATGTCGGGGCGATTAAATGACGTTATTGAAAATAATGGGAAAAAAATTGATCATTAGATGTACATAGATTTTTTAATAGATGTTATATGGACGTCACTGCAAAACCACAACCCGAATAAATAAAACCCATGAAATTTATATAAAAAAATTATTCTCGTTATTTATGACAAGTACTGTATATATTTAACTTTAATATTAGTAGTCTGTATTTAGAGTTGAATATTTTTTATTATTGCTAATTAAAAATGAATTAATTAAAGTATATAATTATTAGCAAGAATTTAGGATTCTAAATAAGATATTTATTAATTTAAAGACAAACAATATAATATTAAATAATTTGTATAGCTTTATACAAAACTATCAGTCAGTAAGTATTTAGGTCATTGTTTTTTTTTATTAAAATTTTTGCTAATTCAAAATTAAAAAAAATTTAATAATTTGTATATATATATTTTAAGATATATTTATGGCTATAATTATTTTTTTAAACGAAGTTAATTTAAGAGTAGACATATAACTTCAAACAATTCACATAGACATTGTTAGCCTGGTAAAAATTACATGGTATAGTCATATACTGTGACTATTGCATCGCATATTCTGGAAATTTAGGATAGTATTAGTAATTAATATAGCAAAATGTAGTCATAGAGGCTTATGTAACTTACCCATAGTTTATTTTAGCCCCGATAGTTTAGCATTATCAATTTATGCATCAATAGTATAGCTGTGGGATTAATAATTAATAAGCAGGTAGGTAAATAAATAGCAGCAGTGTAGAAGAAAGGAAAAAAAGAAAGATACAAACACGCAAAAAGTAAATTAATAAAAAAAGGGATTAAAAGAGAAATGATAGTTACTCTGAATTGCCATAAAGAGAAAGTAATAATTAACAACTTATCTTTTTGAGTACACACCATTTTAGGAAGGATAACTGCCACTAGAAGGACATAACCCAGGGTATCAGAAAGGAAACAAGTGCTGGAAAAAAAAAGAAGAGAAGTTAATTAGTACTGCCTGGCTAAATCAATCATACACGCCTCAACTTACCTTTAGTAACACAAACTTTGGACTGGTGAAGCAACTGATTTGTCATTTTCCGGCCCAACAACATACACAAAATTATCAGTTAATAAGTACTATAATTATTTTAATATTTAATAAAATATTCATTCTTACTGATTTACATTTGCATATACAGTATAGGAATTAAAGTACTTTAAACTTTTCATAATTATATTTCTTTGCAATTGATGTAGTCTAGACAAATATTGTTTATAGGGATGTATTATTTTAATGAATTGAGAATTATTTATTATTAATAGTTACAAAAACTGAAAATATTATATTTTCTATAAGACTTTGATTAAATAAATAATAATCAAATTAATAATAAAAAATAATAATAATAATTTAATAAAAAAAAAAACTTTTTTTTACTTTTTCTTTTACACTTGAAAATTTCCTTTTTAGAAAATTTTTGAGTTGATTATTTTTTTCTTTCCTCCTTCCTTATTTTCCCTTCCTATACCTCTTTATTTTCCTTTTCCTATCTTCTTTTCTTTCTTCTATACATTTTTTTTTATATCTTATACTCTTTCCTCCTTTATTTCACTTTTTTTTTTGCTAAAGCTAGGTTTTCTTTTTTTTCTAAAGGTTTTTCTTTCTAGATTTCTTTTTCTTTTGAAAACTCTGTCTCCATAACATTACCTTTTGGCCAGTCAATTTTCTTTTCTCAAGGATTATATTAAGAAGTGATAACCTTTCTCAAGACATGAGCTTTAAAAAATTTTCTCTCTTCCATGATCCCTCAGAAAAAGGATGGATGGTTTACTCCTTCAAAAGATCAACATGATTATTATTATCAAACTCAACATTGTTTACTGATTAGTAGTTAGACTAGATACATCTATAAAATCTCTATATAATTATTATTACTTGAAAGTATTCAAGAAGTTATGTCTTACAGCATCCAGAGTAAAATGATAACCAATACCAATGCAATTAGAAATAAACTAGATTAGTTGCAAGTGTTATACTAGTGATTAAGAAACTTAGTAGGGTAATACATAACAACCAGTAATTCTAGTTATTTCCAAAAATAAGCTGGAGATAATAACAAAAGTTTCTTGTTTACTCATTGAACAATGTAGATCTATTGTATAAGGTTAGGTTTTGGCACCATTAAGAAAACCAATATGAACTTTATTTATAAGATACTTTTACCATACTTGAAGCATAGAAGTGCCAAATTTCTTTTGTGACTTGAAAGCGAATCTATATAAAGTGACCGCAATGCCTTTATACAAAAAGGTATTCACTTCTTACTATCTTCAACACTATTCTGCTTGCCATACATCAAGTTATATTTGAAAAGTAGGCATACCAATTCTAATCATGACTTGAAGATCAACCTATATAGATTGGCTATAGTATCTTTATGTGATTAGGTATTTATTTATTTCTAGATAACTAGATGTCATTCAAGGCAATAATATAGATTTTTGAATTTTTTTTTCTGTATTTCTTAAATAGTACCAAAAGAGTACAAGATTGGGTCTCTTCTGAAAGCTTTGCATTAAACTCTTTCTAGTAAAGAGAGACAAATATCATGCTATTGATATTATACCTTGTTTTGTAAGTGAAAGTATAATAAATATAATAAAATATGATAATTATTTGCTCTTTTCAAAAAAAAATAATAATTTAATTAGTCATATTATTAGTTAAAAGTATATAATAATAATAAATAAAATAGTTAAAAATAATAATCTAATTTCAATTCCAAGTATCACTTGTGCAATATTATAGAAGAATTAGTAATCTCTTTATTTAAAGATAAACTTGCTTTCCATTTAGTAAATATCATATCTGCTCCATTATCACTCTCATTACTTCAAGCAATTGACCTTTGCAATTCATATTATATTCAACTTATCAAACAAGATGTAGTAATCAATGATATCAAAATCACAATGACAAATCCAAGACTATCAATATGTAATATGCTTCATATTATTTACAAGATCCTGCAATAGTGCCCCATCCAATATACTATCAAAATTAGAAATAACAAAAACATTATCCAAATATCTTTTAGCTTTTCTAGAAAATAAACAAAAATTAACTTTGCCACCTTAATATAAAGAATCAAATATATGGCAGCACAAAAATCTATTAATCTCAATCTTGTCAAATCTAAATCCAATCCAAGAACTATTAATAATATATAATAAAACAATTCATCTCTATATTTTGCAGAGAACCTTATCATAAATTACACAGATTTGAGAAGTTGCTTAAGATATTACAAGAAAATCTTTAATATTATCAGATTCTATATAATATGCAAGAGCTCTTCTGTATTCAAAACACTTAATCAATCTTATAATACCATTGACTTTAAAATAATTAACTTATCTAACAAACATATAAAAGAACTTCATAATAACAGTTACAATGATCTGATAGCATTCAGAATCAAATTATTTTTGGGTATCCTTTCTATACGAGAATTTTTCTACAACCTATATTCTGAACACTACAAAAACCAATACTGTTCCAGATACAGTTTTTGATCAGAAACTATCTTTTATATTCTCAACTGTTCTAAAGCAAAAAAAGAAGCCAAGCAAATCATCAGCTCAATTAATGTTATTTTCTATCCAGACAATAGCAACAACTCAATTTCCAATACACAATAAATAATGAAATTAGTATATGGAATCACTGCAAATATATTTTTCTATAGTCAACATCCATAACTGAATCAAAGTATTTACTGAAGCCCTCACAATGTTTTATAATCTCATATGAAAACCCTGTTGTAGCACAACAAATACTTCACCATCCACTAGTATCAAATAGAACAAAACAATAAAAACAAATAATAATAAAACTAGCAATAATAGCAAAAATAATCACAATTCCAATGCAAGCACTTCAAAAATCAACTCTACTTTTCATATCAACATTAGTTTAAATCTTTAAAATAGTAATATAACAGTCAATATTTCTATATTAGTTGCAGAAATATTTATCCAAAATAATCTTAACTTTTCATCATGTATTTCTAATCTTATTTCAAATTATTATAATTTTATCTTTCAAAATAGCTTTGAGTAGGCATATATAGTTGCTTGGCATTATTTGATTAATATATTAGTTTTAAAATATCTTTTTTAGTAGAAGTTAAATGATTATTGTAGACAGGCTAGCATTAAATTTATTGCAAATTGCATATAAGAGATGTTATTCCTTTCCAAATGTATATCTTGTAATATATAAATAAATAAAGAAATAATATTTATCTACTCAAAAAAAAAAATAATAATAATCTAATGAGTTTATTATTAATTAATTTACCCAAGTGATTATAATTTAACCCTGATGCCCAACCTATTTGCAAGTAATCTGGATAATATTTATATGAATTAAAACATTATGCTAAAGTATTTATTTATATAAATATTAATATATTTGAATATTTTGATAAAAATAATATCTATATCTTAACTTATATTTTTATTATTATATATAGTATACTTATTATAAATAAAATATTATATCTCAAACATTTATATAAAGTTTTCAATTTTATCTAGAAATTGACAAGATTGAACTTCTATTTTATTGAATAAATAAATTAATCTTTATCAAAAAAAATCATTATTGCCTTTTTTTGTTTAATCTTATATATCTCAAAATTATACTAATTTTGATATACTGTATCTTAGAAACTTTGGCACATCATATTGTGGCGGTGTAACGGCGAGTCAGTCGCTAAGGCAGACAAGGTTTCGCGTAACCACAGATAGGATTAGTTATATTTAAGGTGAAGGAGGCGTGTTTAGATTTGGTCGAGTAATTTATTGTTTTTAACGGGTCTTGTCTCCTTTATTAAAGCTTATCTCTTTCTTTTTATACATTTCTCTTTATTTACAGAGGCTAGTGCGGCTATACTTTTCTAACAATAGATAAGCTAAGTCTTTTATTACATAAGTCCCTTCTCACAATTACTTCCTTCTTTTTCCCCACATTAGGTAAGCGTGCATCGCCATCTAAGAATGGGTTTTCCGTGATACTCTTCGTGACTATCAGTCACGTGATATACGTCGCGTCTCAACTTACCCCCTTACAATATTAATTCTTTCAAATAAAATATCTCCCTATTACTAGTTTTTTGTTTTTATTTTTTTCTTAAGATAGAAATAATATATGACAATATATATTTAAAAGAATTTTTTTTTACATATTATAATGGATAAACAGTAAATTTATTACTAATATTAATAGAAACTTATATAATTATTATGAATAATTTAAGGTAATAAATAAGTAATTTGAAACATATGATTTGATCAAATTTTTTACATTTTTTTTTACTGCTCGTACTGTTTTATCCTTTATTAATAATATTATCTTACTTATTTATATAATTTTCTAAAAGATTAAAATCTATAGAATATTTTAAGTTTAAGTATAAATTATTCACAATATGTTTTTTTATTGTTTGTTATTAATTAATCATTATTATTACATATTGATGCTTAATTATACTTTGGTTAAAATTAGTCACATGACTCTCATTATATTTTTGACTATTTGATTTTACCTCTTACAATATTATATAAAATTTATATCAAATGATTAATAATAAACATATAAAATTATTCTATATATTTATATTAATATAATATAACAAAATTATTATTATTTTTTAATTTTTATAATTTTTAAATATAATTAAAAATTTATAAGTATCAAGTATTTTAATAACTAATTATCATTATACTGTATAGATTCAATCTTTTATACTTATTTTTTTATTCTTGGATTTGAAAATAATAAAATTTTTTATATATGTTTTCATTTTTTATATACTGTTGACGTCTCTCTCGGTGAGTCTGTCGCTAATCTTGGGTCAGAACTCGCGTAACGATGGCGTCAGGTAAGTCTTTTTAGGTTCCTTCTCTACTCGAGGCGTGTGGTTTGGCGTGGCCAGACTCTTTTTACTAATACAACTTTTCCTTCTTGTTCCGTCGTCATGCTTATTGGACAAACTCTCCACTTTTTCCTTTCATGGTCCTGGTCGTCCCTCTCACTTCGCGACGAGTACTGGATTAGGTAAGTTAATTAGGGGGTTATCCATGTTTAGCAACGACAATCGTACGTCTTAATTAGGAAGATTTTATTTTAAAGAATGGTTTCGTTTTTTAACTGGTTCGTGGTTTTCTCTTTTTTTTTTTTTATATAAGAGCCACCTCTATTTATATTAGAGTGTCATATCTCTTTTTCCTATCGTTGTGTCATTTAACTTTTCTAAACTATCATAAACTATAGTAATTAATAATCAATGTGACAATGGCTAATTAAGCTTTCTCAATTACACCATAATTTTACGTGCTACTATAGACTATCGATCTTTAATTATCGATAATCGGGACACGCGATGCCCCAGATCGCGTTATGCGACCATGCCTCATACTATTTTCCCGCCAACAATACATATAATAATAAACAGACTTATTAATAAAAATTAATGCAAAAAATATATGTTATTTTTAACGAAAAATAATAATTAAGATGTTGTGTTTATTGTAAAACTATATATTATATTCTTTTATTTATTCTGTATTAGTAAAAAATTTCCCTTATATTGTTATATTGTTTAAGAAAAAACAATTGGAATTAATGAGAGCAAAGAAGATAATTGGATGATACAAGTGATTAAGATGATAGAGATAATTGGAATAATGATAAAAAATATAAATATACTTGGTGTAGGACACTAATAAAGGTAACAAACGTGTGCTCCCATTAAGTGTTAAAGTTTTTTTGCGCAGTGTCACGTGACCGATGGTATTGCCTACCAGTGAGACAAACTCTCCATACAGCGATATAGTGCAAAGCGAGCCTGTTTAGATGTCGCATGACGTGATTTTTGGGCAAGCGACAGACTCGCCGTTTTCCATATCGGCATAGCCCATTCGTATGATCAAGATTTATGTACTTTGTTTCACAACTTACTTTGCATAAAACCTTGATTACATATCAGTTTGCATAATTTTCGGGTTCACATGTTATTTTAAAAATGTCAAGAGATTGCAGTATTTACGGAAAATTTACTTGGTAATATTGAAATTTTATGGTAAATTATATAACACAGAAGATATCAAGGGCACTATTTTTCTGAACAGGGGTTTAGTTTATAGAACAGAGTTAACCTGTAATCGTTTTTCGTCCAATCATTATAAGATTGTTCTGTACAAAATTCTATATACAACTTTCATTTATGCAAATGCAAATTCGCATACTGTACTCAGTGGCCAGTAAAAATACAATAATGATCATATCTGCAATTGAAAAACTTATGACCGTTATATAAATAGTTTGCAATTAAACGTTAAACAATTTCATTATTATGGGAAATACAATAAAAAAGAAAAGCACGAAAGATTCGACAGAAGCCGAACAAACAACTTCAACATTTAATTTCCGACATATTGATGGAAGGAGATATCATAATGTCGAGGGTGCAGGGTATTATCTTCCTAACGACTATGATGAATTAGATCGATTGCATTTACAACATTTCGTATACAAACACATATATAAGAGTAATTTTTTTGCTCCCGTTGAAGACATTTTAGAAATAAGTGGCTCAAAGGTTCTTGACGTTGGGTAATATAGTATTTTAATAACGTTATAGCGAATATTTTCTAAACCAATATTACGATTAATTCTTATTTAACAAAAGCTGTGGTGCAGGTTCCTGGATGTTTGATATGGCGACGGACTATCCAAACGCTGAAATAATAGGAGTCGATATCTCTCCTATTCAGCCAACCGAAATAAAACCTACAAATGTCTCCGTTGTTTATGCGAATGTTTTAAATGGATTACCCTTTGAAGATAACACTTTCGATTTTGTATTTCAACGTTTAATGATTGGTGCAATTCCTCTGGATCGTTGGTCTGATGTTATTAGAGAATTAACTAGAGTTTTAAAGCCAGGAGGTTACCTAGAGGTATATATTATATCGTGATTTGAAATTTGTATATTTATTACAAGTTAATAATTTTATTACTTTACTCTTAAAGTTATCAGAATCATGTTTGGGTGGTCATAGATTGGGACCCGTTTCGACTCAAGTGCTTGATTCAAGTAAGATACTATCAGTGAATGCTAAAATTTATGCTTAAAGTATTGATTTGATTTAAATACTGTACATGTAGTTATTAAAATGCAAACGACTCGAAATCTTGACAAGGATATATGCTACAAGATACGATCATTATTGGAAAAAAATAATCAACTCGAAGAAATCAACGAGGAAAAAAATTTGATGTGTTTTAATACAAAAGATAGCAAACTAGGGAAAGCGGTAAATGGATTTGATATTTACACTCAAAATTTTGATAATTTTCCTAATTCAAAAAATTGCTGTGTAGGCTGTAGATAATCTCAAGACTGCATTTTGTAACTTAAAACCCGTATGTATGCCAATTTTGGAAGTATCCTCAGAAGAATTTGATGAAATGGTTGAAACAAGTGCTAAAGAGTTGGAAGATAACAGCAGCTATTTCGATCTAGTTCGTGCTTATGGGCGTAAGAAGGGAAATATTTGACTTCATATTATACAATATATGAACTTATATTTTTATAATAACTCTACTAAATTTCCCTATGAACTTAAATCATATATTATTAACTTTCTAAGTTCTTCGTATAAACTTAAGATCTTATATTATATTAACTTTTTAAATTCTTTTGTGCGGAATTTTTTCTTTCATATTCGGCCAATACAAGGCAAGGATAATTATTTTCTATATACAGTATAACTTCTGGTTATTAGTAAGATTCTCTTTATGATTTAAATAAGCCTTAAATTAAGTTTAAATAACTTCCAAAGTAGATAGGTTCGGGTTAGATAAATCAAATAGTAATACCATGTACTGTGGCGCATACCGGCTTTTATATTCTACGACGTTTATTTTTTGCATTGATTATTTTATAAAATAAATGTATGTCAATTAAATTTATATTAGGAAAGGTGCAAGAGGGAAATAAAAGTTGACTGACTATTCATGTGACCAATCAGTTCCCAATGTAACGCGAAATAAAATTCGCACGCTTCCCTTGCTTATCTAATACAGCGGGAAAGAATGTGGATTATGTAATCAGAACATGTAGAATGTTAGAATCTTTGTACTATTATGAAATGATTTGGCGGATAAATGTATAAAAGAACAATTAAAAATTCAAATAATGTTAAGATGTGGCGAGTAAAAATCCCATTCAAATTGAATTCACTTCATACTATACATCGTAAGATGGAACAAAGTGACGCGACTTCTGTCACGTGATCGAATGTCGCGAAGGCGTGATAGCTTCGTGATAGAAAATTATGTAACAAATGAGAGATTGTGATTGATCGTTAAAGAGCTTGTGAACGTAAATTATATAATATAAAAAGGGAATTGTGAAAACAATTAGTCACGTAAACCATTGAGATCAGGTATATGTAATAGAGGAGATTGTGAAAGTACCTCAAGTAATTAATGTTACCATGTCTTTAAGAGTAAAAGTCGTCCCAACGCATGTGCAAAGTAACTGTATAAAAGAGAAGCGAGTAAAAGTTAATAAAAATCAGTGAATTATATTTACTCGCTCCAGATCAGAATCAATCTGCTTCATAGTACTTGGAAATACTTACCCTATCGACAGTTACGCAATTCTGCCAATTTTAGCCGATCTACTGTCACAACTATTTTTTAGCAAGATTATCAGTACAGTGACATTATCCAATTGATGTTTGAAGGATTTATGGTATTTTTAAAAGAAATGTACAAGCAACAAAAAGTACAATAAAATATTCTTTTATCTAAACATTTACTACATTTTCTAACACATTTACTCACATTCAAATGCTTCTTTGACATTACATAATTAGCAATCATGAAATAGCAACAGATTCACCAATTTTATCCAAACACTATATTCAAAATTTTTATTTTATTAAATGTTATTTAAATTTATAATATATTTTTACAAATACAATATATAAATTTATAATAAAAATATCAATTAAACCATATTACTGTATATATTGACCTATTTGTAAAAAATATATTATAAAAACCTTATACATAAAAAAAATTTTTTTTATTATATATTACCTATTTTAAAATATTATGAAAAATTATTTATTTGTTTTTTTTTATATAAAATTAGTACACATTATTTATTAAATATTTGCAGAAAACAAAAGACATATATTATATTATATTATACAAACTATTATATTGATCTGAGTATCTATCTTTGACTAATGTCTCTAAGTGTAACTTTGTAGATAAAAAAGGTTGCTCTTTTAAATATCTATTCATCTATAAAATTCAAAGTTAAAAATTATTGCTTTCATAAAAATTATTTATAAAAATTATAAAATTATTTAATAATATACAGTATATTAGACTACCATATATTTTATATCAAAAATAAAAATATATATTTATTATTAATTTATAATTGACTTTTATCATTATTTTTAATTATCAACTTATATTTTTTTTTAACTTTAATACTATTTTAATTAAAAAACTTTAAATAATTTTGTTTTTATATAATAGTTTAAAATTTTTAGTAAAATTCAAATTCAAATTATTAAAAAATTAATCTACAATATTTTAAAAAAATTTATTTAAGTTTAATAAAATTTATATTATATTTAAAATATTATTTTACTAAAAAATAATAATTGTTTTTATATATAATAATTTTTTAATCTATTTTTTTATAATTTTGTAAAATATCAATATAAAATTTATATATTTAAAAAAATTTTCTTAATAAAATATAAATAAAATATAAAAAATTTCTTATAATTTTATTAATAGAAAATTATTTTTATATTGATAAATTAAAAAGATCTTAAATCATATATTATTTTTATAATATTGAAATATAATAAATTGCATAATATTAAAATAGATATTTAAATTTAATATAAATCAAGCAAGTATATATAGAATTATTATTTTTTAAATTAAAAATACTTGTTTAATAATTTAATAATTTCTTTTCTTTATTTATATATTATGTTTTCTTATGTATTGTATTTTTAATATTTTATTCAATGTTTTAAAAATTTAATTATTTTCTAATTTTATTATTTTCAGTTAAGTTATAGTATTATTTTTATTATTCAATTTTTTTAAAAAAAAACAATAAAAAAATTTATTATAAGTTTTATAAAATCAAATAAACATATATATATATTAAAATTTTAATTCAATATACATTTATTTAAACAAGTATTTTTTTGTAAAAAAATTCATTTATAAATTTTTTATAAATAAAATAAATGTAAAATTAAAATAATAATAATAAATTAATTAAAGTTTACTTTTCTTAATTAAAAATACCTTACAAAATTTTTTGTATCAATTAATTATATGAAATGTATTTAAAAAAATTATAATAATAAAAACAAAAAAAAACAAAAACAAAAAATAGCAAAGCAATCTTTAATTAAAAAATATTATATAAAAAAAATCAACAAATTATTAATTAAAATAGAAAAAATATAATTTTATTACTTGTACAATAACAATACTAATAAAGTCTTAGTATGATAATTTTAATATATATTTAAAATAAGTTAATAGCAACAAGTTAATATAAAAGTAATTTGATATAGCATAACCCATATCTAAAATAGTTTATAAATAGTGATTTTTGTAAAAAAAAAAAGATATAAATATAAATAAAATAAAATACATTAAGCAAAAGGTTTGATTAGTTGAGAAAAAAATATTTTTTAATATATTATATTTTAATTGAAATTATTGTTTTTTATTATTATAAAAAACATTGCTAAAAATCTATTAATGTTAATTAACTATTAAAAAAAATAATTATAAAAATCATAATATTAATAAAATCGATAATACCATTATTAATATCAAGGAAATTAATCATGATACAATATTTTATATTATTAGATATATTATTAGTAGGTTTGTCACTATATCATGATTACCGATCATGTAATATTAGAATTATGTTTAGACTTGAGATAAGTGAATGTACAGTATATGGCTAATTCTTTTTGAAAACGACAAAAATGTTATATACGATTTTTTGATCCCTATTTTTTGAACAATACATATACAATATAAATTCTAGGAGTACAATTATAAAGTCAGAAAAATCCCTGTCCGCCTTCAAAAAGAATTACCCATATAAGATAATATGATTAATTAAAAAAACGTTATTTGTCTATTTCTTTCACCTTATAAGTTATATATATACTGTATATATTTCAAATATCCCTAAAATCCCATGTATATTATTCTTATTTCTTATATCCTAACCAACTCTTTTATAGATCTAATTATTCCCTAGAGCAATATTGATTTCGCGAGACTTAATTAAATTTGTTACGCATCGATCACTATTGTCGATCGCGTGACTCCTACAAAGTGCCACATGTTGTCATACAAAGAAATAACAATATTCGTTATCTTCTATTTACAATACTTTTATTAAAAACCTACAAATTTTTCTGTCATATGTGTGAATAATTCAACTGAATTGTTCTTTAAAGGCAACACCTTTGACTTTGGATTTCAACGTTTAATGATAGATGAAATTCCTTCAGATTGTTACTAGAGTTCTAAAAACTCTAGTGGTTAGCATTTAATAAAGGATAAGAGAGTGTTGACTACAATTTAAATCGGGAAAAATACTTACTTGACCAAATCGAACGCCTCGCCCAAATCCAATCCTTTCTTTAACCTTGACACTGTTACACGAGTTCTGCTACTAATTAGTGACAGACTCGCCGATTCGCCGCCCACAATACCTTTGACCCTGCATAATCCAAGTTCCACGTTTGCAATGTTATAATTCTTTTTTTATTTAAACTTAACTCTTAAATTTATTATTAGTCTTTATGCACGCATTTAATTTTCCAAAGTCACGGGTTTCAAGCCAAACATTTTATATGAATTTTGCGCAACAAACAGTTTCCCGGAGTGATTCGAGTCCCATTTTATGATTTGAAATTAATCTTAAACACATTATCAATGTTAAAAACTTATACGGTATATTTTTCATTCATGTAAAATAAATTTCTAGTTTAATAGCTGTGCTTCAAAGATCAAACCACTTTTTTTTTTTTAAAAAAAAACATTTAAGCCTGTTTTGATTTCTTTATCGCTGTCATACGTGACCGAAAATAGTAAAATGGCAAAAGAATAAAGAGACTGATGAACGTTACATGACGCACTAGGTGCTTTTAAAATTTACCCGAAAACAATTCCAAAAATTGGAAAGAGATCTTTTCGCCAAGGATTAAAAAAAATAATGAAAAGATTATCTAGTTGGATTAATAAATAACGGGTCAAATTTACATGTGAAATTTAATGTAATTTGCCTCTAATATCGTCAGTACGCAAGGCTTACCCAAAAACTCGCAAAATGAAATTATTTTGTGATCTACGCAATTACAGTTTCGTGAACCAGTTAAAGATACAATTTGCGGCTGCAGAAAACTATCATGATTTTCTAATAAAACACCTGTAAAACATTGCATTGGTGATACCAAAACTATATAAAACATTCGATTTCAACTTATTGAAAGCGTCGCAATAAAATTAGAAATATGGGAAATTCACCCAAAAAACTAAGCAAGAGCAATTCGACATCCTCAACTTTACAATCTACTTTTCGACACATTGATGGAAGGAGATACCACAATGATGTGAACTCAACGTATTATCTTCCAAACGACTACGAAGAATTAGATCGATTGCATTTACAACATTTCTTATATAGACACATCTACAAGAGCAATTTTTTTGCTCCAGTTGATCATGTCTTGGATAAGAATGGTTCGAAGGTCCTCGATGTTGGGTAAGATATATAATAAATCTATGACGAATATTCATAAAAGAGAACACCAAAAATTAAATTTATTTTTGCGAAAGCTGTGGTGCAGGTTCCTGGATATTTGATATGGCAACAGATTATCCAAATGCAGAAGTTACAGGAGTCGATATTTCTCCTATTCAACCCACTGATATCAAACCTGTAAACGTTTCTGTTATTTACGCGAATATCTTAAACGGATTGCCCTTTGATGATAACACCTTCGATTTTGTCTTTCAACGTTTAATGATTGGTGCGGTTCCTTTTGATCGTTGGCCTGATGTTATCGTAGAATTAACTAGAGTTTTAAAGCCTGGAGGTTATTTAGAGGTATTGATTACACGATAGTTTAAAAGGTACATTTATATATTAATTAAATTCTTTAACATCGTTGTTTTCTTAGCTATCAGAAATGAATCCGTTTGGTCATGGATTCGGACCTGTTTCAACTAAAATGTGGGGTGCCTGTAAGATATACAGTATAAATAGTGATATCAAAAATCATGTTTAAATATATTAATAATACACATGCTTGTAGTTGTCAAAAATCAATCAGCTCGAGGCCTTGACAATAACATAACCAATAGGTTACGATCGCTATTAGAACAAAATAGGCAATTAGAAGATATCCACGAAGAAAAGAATATGATGCGCTATAAAACCGAAGATGTAAAACTAGGAAAAGCGGTAATGAGTTTTATGCGGTATTATAAATTTCGATAATTTTGCTAATTGGCAAATCACTTTCTAGGCTGTTAGCAATACCATGTACGGATTTTACAGTATGAAATCCATATTGACGCCAATTATAGGAGCAACTTCGGAAGAATATGATAAGATGATCGATGTATTTGGCAAAGAGTTAGAAGATAATGACAGCTATCTCGACCTTTCTCGCGTTTATGGGCGTAAGAAGGAAAATATTTAACCTCACATCGTATATACAGTAAATTAAAATTTAATCTATGTTAATCTCCTTAAATTTATTCTATGCAGAATAATAACTTTTGTAGACGACTAAATGCATACCATTTGAAGGCAGCGTTGTTCATTTCTACCCTTTTAGTTTCATGGTTATTAATAAGATCTTTATGATTGAAGAATACTCTAGATAATATTTATGTATTTAAATTATGTCTAAGCAACTTTTAGAATAGGGCTTACATCAATCAAACAGTAACATCTCTATTTAAGATATTAAGATTTTATGTGACAAATAAGATTTTAGAATCAAATTCGAAAGAAAATAAACAAATTATTTATTTCAATTCAAACTATTGTAAAAGGGTAAGAAAACGATTAAGTGGCACACGCGATCCGATTAGGACATCTTTAGAATAATAACTAGTGTAACGGTGACCGGCGAGTCTGTCGCTAATGATAGTAAAGATTCGCGTAACGATTGTTAAGTGTTTTTGATAAGGGTGAGGCGGATTTGATGCTGGCCGAAAAAACCAATTTCTTTTTACATTTTTTTTTACATTTCATGTTATTACATGATTCAATGAATCGATTTATAGTGCCACGATCGATCCTTGCGACATGATCACGTGACAACAATCGCAATTATGTCGCAATTTAACTAACTTTATGACATTTTCCATTTTCTTTTTTATGTTAAGTTGGAATATATGGGATTTTAGGATTATTAGTAAGAGATATATATTCGACATGTAAAAAGAGAGAAAAAGAAAACAAACAAGAAATAAATAAAATTTTTCTGTTAAAACATTAAAACCATTTTATATGCACTCCCTCGCACCTGATCTTTCGACGTTACACGATCGACGATGGCGACGTACGCCGATTACACCCCAACAATATAATTGTATTGTTAATTTAGTTAGTTGTTATTAAAAAATATATTGAGTATTGAATTTAAATATTTCTTAACCTATTTGAGTTATTGTTTTTCAAAATCAAAAAATTTTTTCTAATAGCCAGAACGGTTATCTTTAATTTAGTTCAATTGTTATTATTAGCGTTATATTTAAAAATTTTGTTTACATATATATTCATATGATATACTTTAAGATCATATATAACGAGAATTTTATTTTTATTTTCTATTTTTCATTTGGTTTTAGAAAAACGACTCGATAAAGACTTTTAAGGCTCGTTGTTTTTTTTTAAAAAAATTTATTATTATTATTATTATTTATAAGAGGTGTATATTATAGTGATTCTCTATTAGTGTCCGTTACCTCCTTACTCTTTGAATAATAATTTGAAATTTTCATATAACTTTATTTGATATACAGCATGTAAAAGACTTCCATAAAACTTTGATAAGACTTTGGTCCCACATACTGTACATCTGCATTTCGTAACCTCTATTTCGGATAGTCCGAGTTTTACATATTGTAATTCCAATTATAGATTGAAAGCAATGTCATTTATAATGTACATTCAATGTAGATCCAAATAAATTTGACCATACAGCAGTTATCTGGCACGTATTCGGAAAACATTACGGATAACAGGGAGGTCTCACATATGTCGTACGTAGATGTTTTGTAACCAAACACAAGATAATCTCACGATGAATAAATATTCGATTTCACGATTTTGAACGGCGTCTTGGCATAATAGGAGAAATACGTAATCAAAAAACAACGCATGATAGATTCGACATTAACACAACAGATGATAACATTTAATTATGGGGTTCGAAATTCTATCTTCCAAATGATCATGAAGAATTAAATCGATTGCGTTTACAACATTTCCTGATAAGATAGAAATGGATTTATATTAAGTGAGGTAGTATCTTACTGATATTATTATGAATATTTCGTGAAGACAATATTGATTATCGAAAGTTAAAGTGCAGATTATTTGGTGTTTCACATGGGAACGGACCATCTAAACGCTGAAATCATCTTAATTTTATTATTTTTTTGCTACTCTTATCTTTATAATATCTTGTTGATGTTTAAGCTTTGATAATTATTAATCATGAAGGTAAAATTATAAGTTTAACAAAGTTTAAATTAAGATCTCGATAAAACAATTACATTGTAATTACTGTATTTTCCTTACCTAATTCGTCACGTGATTTCCCCTGCTACAGTAAAAATATATAATCAATTCTGTATATACATGTAAGTAAGAGTAAAAATTCAAACTACTTGTCAAAAATGTAAAAAATCGATTTATTATAATATTCGGGAAAAAAAAGAAGTAATTCTTTTAAATTTACTAATATTATTTATATGCACTTTTGATTTTTCCAAGGCCGGGATTTCATTCCGAATAAATATTGAGCAACTAAAGATTTTGATAACTAAATTAAAATTAGAATCAATAATAAAAATTAGATATAGAATTGTTTTAGAATTTTCTTTGCTTAATTATTTTTTAAAGTAGTTCAAGTTGTAATATAGTATACAGTATATACTAGTTTATATTTTTTATTAAGTTGGTTCTTTAATTATAAATAATAATGATAATATTTGTCCGAAGCGTAGCGTAGGACTACAGTACAGTATTAATTATCCTGCTGTTCCCATCACGTGATGCATTCTTTATTTGACATTTGACATTATTGGCTTCGTATTTACATTGGTTTCCGTTTCCTAGTTACTACTGTATATTGTTAATTCGTGAGTCGTGTGACCGGTAAAGAGTGAGGAGGAAGTTAGCATTACATGTCGTATGGTATAAGTACTGTTTGCGAGAAAGCGACTGCGAATTTGCGTTACGATCGAGGCGTGATAGATTTGGCGAGTTTGACAAGTAAGTGATACAATAATGAACAATGAGCGTTCGTAGGATTAGGTAAGCATAATGATTTTATTAACTAATTTTTTGGAGATGTCTCTTCTTTTTCGCATGATTTCGTCATATACCGAGGACACAGAAGATACCAAAGATATAAAGATACAGATGATACAATGGCGTGTCATGTAATAAATTTTTATGCCGTTTCGGTTTGCCCCCTTACGGCGCACCAATTCCCCCTATAACAATACGTATACAGAAGTACGTTTTTATAAACAATGTAAAAAAAAATATGTGAAAAAGGAAAAGAAACCTTATCAAGGATAAAAAAGAAAAGATCGATTGATTAGATTAGTAGACCACAAGTCAAATTTTGCATGTAATAATATAATATAATGGTCGAATTTTTCACTGGATATCGTCAGTATGCAACGTCTAATTACAAACTATATAAAACGAAGCGATTTGAGAGTACCGGATTAACGTTTAACAACATTTGATTGTACTGTACCGAATAAGGATTACACACGCAGAGCCAAGGATACATAAATTAAAGATCTGTGAAACACTGATAATGCCAGTATTATATAAATATTCTACGTACTTCGCAATTTAAAAGTTCCGTTATATAAGATTAGAAATATGGGAAACGTAACAAAACAACAAAGCAAAACCGATTCAAAAACAACAAAAGGACAAAAAAGTTTGCAATTTGGTTTTCGACATATTGATGGAAGGAGATATCATAATGATGCTAATTCAGAATACTATATCCCAAACGACTACGAGGAATTGGATCGATTGCATTTACAACATTTCTTATTTAGACACGTATACAATGGCAATTTTTTTGCCCCCGTTGAACATGTCTTAGATAAAGATGGTTCAAAGATTCTTGACGTTGGGTAAGATAGAATAATAATATAAAATCTCATTATAAAATTATTAAAATAAATAATTATTTCGTGAAAGTTGTGGTGCAGGTTCTTGGATGTTTGATATGGCAACGGATTATCCAAATGCAAAAATCATAGGAGTCGATATCTCTCCTATTCAACCTACTGAAATTAAACCTGCAAATGTCTCCGTTGAATATGCAAATGTTTTGACTGGATTACCTTTTGAAGATAACACCTTTGATTTTGTATTTCAACGTTTCATGATTGGTGCAATTCCTTCGGATCGTTGGTCTGATGTTATTACAGAATTAACTAGAGTTCTAAAACCCGGTGGCTACTTAGAGGTATTATTATACCGCGATTGAAAAACTACATCTACTATTAATTGAAATGCTTATTTATAACATCATTTTTCCTAGTTATCAGAACTTAATATGCTTGGTCACAGATTCGGGCCTGTTACGACTAAAATGTTTGATGCTCGTAAGATACAGTATATACTGTAAATCTGCAATATTTAAATATTACACGTAAAATATTAATCATACAAGTATTTTAAATGTAGTTGTTAAAATTCAATCAGCTCGAGGTTTTGCTAGTGACATAGGCCCTAAGCTATTCTCACTATTAAATCAAAATGAGCTACTCGAGGACATCCATGAAGAAAAAAATATACTGCGCTATAATACTGAAGATGGAAAACTAGGAAAAGCGGTACTGTAATAATTTTTGTGATATTTATAAAATGTTATAAATTTTTCAATTAGAAAATTCTTTTCTAGGCCGTTAGCAATTCCAAGTATGGATTTAGCAACATTAAATCCGTATTACTGCCAATTTTCGAAGTGACCTCGGAAGAATTTGACGAAATGATCGATGTATTAGGCAAAGAGCTAAATGATAATGAAAGTTATCTCGATGTTAATCGTGTTTATGGGCGTAAGAAGGAAAATATTTAACCATACATTATACAGTATATTAATTAAGTTTTAATGCAATATTAATTTTCTCTAAATTTTATTTTCTCAGAATATTGGCTTTCGTAGTCAACTAAATATATATAATTTGAAGATACTATCAGTTATTTTTATCATTATAGTTTCAAGGTTATTAATAAGATTTTTTATTTATGCTTGAAGGATTTTTCTAGATAAGCCGTTTATCTACTTAGCTATGCTTAAAACAACTTTAAAGAAAATAAGTCCGAGGTTATAGAAATCATCTTTTATGTACTACAATATACAGTATATTGTAAAATATTGTATATACAGTATATATTATTATTATACATGTACAGTATATATGAATATTTAAATTTTTTACAAATTTACTATTATTACTCAAATATAGTGAGTGCTATAGGAAAAAAGTGATGATTTCTCTCGCGATGATATATTGAGAATCGTGATGAGAATAGATGAGATAAAGAGGATAATTAGGATTATTGAAACATGTATAAATATACTTGACCTTCATTAAATAAAGGCAACAAATATGCTTATATTAGTGAGCAAGTGTAATCATCTGACGAATAAACTTTATCTGTATGATAAATCCCAGTGTATTCCATTTTCCCAATGTTATATTTTCGTTTCGCACGTGATCACATCAAATCCAGTTGCCTCTTTAACTTACAAGAATAAAATAGTGTTGGTGTTAATACAAACCATCAAGCTAAACAAGTGCAAAGTGGTCCTGCTTAGTTTCTATGTGACGTGTCATGACCAGACCTGTGTACAATCAACAGACTTGTTGTTTTCCACCATTACAATAATAATTACTATTTCAATAATTATTTTATGACTTTTAAATTCAAAAAATTCTACGATATTCCAAAATATTATATTGTTATTCTATTTTAATATAATAAAGGTTGAAAGTTTCAAATTAGAAAAAAATATTGGTTTATACTGATGATTCTTTTTCAAACCACATCTTTCTAAATTATTGTTTCATTAAATAAATATTATTGTAAAATAAATAAGTGACTTAGTTATAGTTTCAGTAGCCTATGTTATTGTAACTCCAGTTTATTTTTTTTTCTTTCAATTTTCCTTTACTTTCAAATTTCTCTACGTCTAATAAAAAAATTTTGAATAAGTAGGCATAGCTGCTATTCAGTTATATTTAACATATATAATACTGTTTTAAAATTTTTTTTGATATTAACTAGATATATATGTATAGGCAAGCTAGCATTTAACTTGTTGCATTTTTGTACATAAGAGATGTTATTTCTTTCACCATATATATAACTTTTCTGTATAATATTATTAATAAAGAAATAATATTTACTTATCAGGAAAAAAAATAAAATTATTTTTTCATTTTAAATAAATATTATATTTTATATAATTTTTTAACATTTTTTAGAAAAAAATACAAATAACAAAGTTTTTTACTAATATTCATCAATTTTAATAATAATAATAGTGCTAACAACAAGTAAAATACTACAATAATTATAAACTTTTTAAAAAAAGTAAATTTATTCAAAGTTCTTTGACAATAAGTATAGATGACACAGTAATTATATTTATTTTAAAAAATATTTTTAAAAATTCTAATAATTTTAATATACTGTATTTTAAAATAAAAATCAAATAATTAATAAGATTTAATAAAATATTTTAAATATTTATAAAATAACTTATTGTATTATTTATTGTTATATGATATATTTTAAATTAGAAATATAATTAAAAAGACTTATAAATTTTTAAAGATCTTTGAAAATTTTGAGTCAATATAATAAGATCTTTAATAAAAACATATTTCTTTAAAAATCTTTACTTAATTAAATTTAATAATAATATTATTATTAAATTATTAGTTTATTTAAAAAATGTTAATATAATTTAATTTTGTAAGCAAATTTGTTTATAAAAAATAGTAAATTTAAATATTAAACTAATATCAAAATGGTATTAAAGTAATATTGTTAGAAACTTTATATCAAATATTAAGAGTTTGATAAAAACTTTAACTTTAATTTGAAAAGAACTTCAATTGGTTCAATTGGTAGGTTAGAAAAAAAATCAATAAAGTATTTTTTGAGTTTGTCTTTAATAAGGATATATTCAAGAACAAAGGTTGGTTTTTTGATGAAGTAATTAATAAGATAAGTAAGGAGACTTAGTAAAAGATATTTTTAATATCATAGTGCATAAGTAAATAATAAAGTTTGTTTAAAGGCTGTTACTATAAAAGAAAATTTTTTTGTCAAAAATTGATTTATGGGAAAGAGTTTTTAATTTGTGTTTTATAAGATAAATTTTTTTTAACAAGTTTGATAAATAAATAAAAATTTATATAAAAAAAGCATATGTTTAATAATACTTATCTTATTGTTACAATATAACATACAATAAAAACAATATTATACAGTATATGTAAATTTCTTAAATATGACAAGAATCAACTGATTTGTCGTTTTTACTTCTTTAATATTAATAAGTTTTGATTTAAACAAATTATTATTTACTCTATATCCTTCTATATTTAGTCTAAAAATTCGCTATTTTTTTTTTTTTTTTTAAAAAAAACAAATAAATATACTATATATTATATTACTTTAAAAGTTTTTGAACATAATTTAAATATATAAGCGGTGTATTAAGAGAGCACTATATATTATATTACTTTAAAAGTTTTTGAACATAATTTAAATATATAAGCGGTGTATTAAGAGAGCTCTTAATACATGAATAAAATCTTACTAATAATCGTAAAACTATAAGCATAAAGTGACCTTATTTCCATTTAAATGAAATATACTTAGAATTGACACGAAAGCCAACATTTTGCATAACCTAATTTAGGGAATTAATACGAGTTAAGTAATTTCCTTTTTTACGTCCATAAACACGACGAACATCGAGATAGCTTTCATTATCCTCTAGCTCTTTGCCAAATACATTAACCATTTCATCATATTCTTCCGAAGTAACTCCTAAAATTGGCACCAATACAATTTTCATGTTGTTAAATCCATACTTGATATTGTCAATAGCCTAGATAGCAATTTGATAATTAGCAAAATTCTGGATGCTACCCTTTTTCAATAAAATTAAACATTGTTTATAATAATTTATAATGCCATTACCGCTTTTCCTAAATTTCCATCTTCTGTTTTAAAGAGCATCATATTTTTTTCTTCGTGAATATCTTCAAGTCGATCATTCTGTTCAAATCGTGAAAGTAACTTATCGCTTGGATTAATCTCAAGATTTCGAGTTGCTTGCATTTTATAAACTACATACATGTGTATTGTTAATATTTTTATATAATATATTTTTTTTAGAAATTGATTTATATATCTTACAGGCCTCGCATAGTTTAGTCGAAACAGGTCCGAAGTTATGACCAAGCATACTTATTTCTGATAACTATGAAATGAAGTTACAATTTTAATTAATAATAATGTAATTTTTAACCATGTTAACCAACACAGTACCTCCAAGTAACATCCGGGTTTTAGAACTCTAATTAACTCTGTGATAACATCAGGCCAACGATCCGAAGGAATCGCACCAATCATTAAACGTTGAAATACAAAATTAAAGGTGTTATCTTCAAAGGGCAATTCGTTCAAAACGTTTGCATTAATCACGGAAACGTTTCTAGGCTTAATCTCAGTAGGTTGAATAGGTGAAATATCGACTCCTGTTATTTCTGAATTTGGATAATCTGTTGCCATATCGAACATCCAAGAACCTGCACCACAACTTTCAATAAATACAGTACTGTAATTATTAATTTCGAACATATTTTTTATAAAATTATATATTTTATTATTATATCTTACCCAACATCAAGAATCTTTGAACCATCTATACTTAAGACGTGTTCTACCGGTGCAAAAAAATTACCCTTGTAGATGTGTCTAAATATAAAATGTTGTAAATGCAATCGATCCAATTCATCATAGTCGTTTGGAAGATAATATGCTGCACCCGTATCATTATGAAATCTCCTTCCTTCAATGTGTCGAAATTTAAACTGCGAGGTTGTTTGTTCTGTTGATGTCGATTTTTTCTTGCTTAGTTTTTTAGATACATTTCCCATATTGCTGGTTTTTATATCACGATGAATTCAACAGGTCATTAAGATATGAAATTTTGAATATTTATATGTATAGATGATATCAATGTTTCACAGATGTTAAAATACAAAATGTGATGGTTCTCAGTAGCCGTAAATTGTTTGAATACAAATAATCATGTATTTCGTTACTACTATATTTTAACTGGTTCCACATGTACATATTGTAATATTTCCTTCCAGGAATTACTTCTTAAATCCCTTTGTTTTACCGAGGTTGTGTTAACCTAGGTAGATGCGTGCTGACTATATTAAAAAAAAATCAACCACACTTTTGATTAAGGCATATAAAACTTGACTGTATTTTATTTATCAATCCAATAAAAAAATCTTTTATAATTTACCAGAAGATTTCTTCACCTTTTCACATGTTTTTGGCATTAATTATAAGTAATATTTATACGAATTTAAAGCTTATTACATCCTTCACACTTCGTATCGACATTGCTTAACGCCAACTTTTTATCGTGCGACTCACAATCTAAGAAAGAAACTTTTTCTAAAAAAAAAAGTATTAAAATATCCAAAATTATGAAAACGGGTTTATTTTTTGCCACATAAATATGTAAATCCTTACCGTATTGATGTATCATGCCGAATCGTAAAGTCACACCATTGTATTTCACCTAAATGAGGTAAACTTGAACCCGGGGTGGCGCCATTAATAAATCCTGTTATATTTTTGAATGGACAAGTTATTCGATCTTTGTAGACTGAAATGTTTATTGGACGACCCGTTAATTTGTACAGTATAGTTATCGATCTTTGTGTAACATTTTGGAATCCCGCTTTAGAAATATTTAATACGTGTTACTACCACATTTGGGCGAACCACAATTTGAAAGAAAAAAAAATAATAAATCCAAAAAATGCCTTCGATTATGCAGGGTCAAAGTTAAACAAAGTAATATATCCCTAAGACACATAAATATGGTTAGTCTATAAAGCGCATAAATATGGTTAGTCTATAAAGAATATACAATTTTGTATTTGTGTTTTTCTATGGGTTCTGAAATAATTAGTGCATTTATAAGAAATAACATAAGTGTAATCTTTTAAAAAAAATTTTTTTTATTTCTAATCAGATTGCAACAATGTGTATTTATTTATCTTTGATCAGAATACAATAATATAACAATAAAATTATTATATTATAACGAAGAATTTTTTCGTTTAATTACAGAATACACATTAACAAGTCTATGGAGTTGTATATGATTTTGAATTCTTAATATCAAAATTATCATGTAGCGTATATAATTTAACCATTTATTTCATTACAGAGAAATATGTTCATTAAATAATTATAGTGTGATATTAATCATGCAAGACTTTTCAAATTATTTCAACTCTAAATATAATTATAGAAAATAAAAAAAATTATTTTTTAAAAAAAAAACAACACACTGAAGTTTTTATAATTTGGTTTAAAAAATAATTATCAGTCTAGACTTTAGACTGTAATCTCCATATAATCATGATTTTAAATATATATAAAAAAAGCTTGAATTGTTATTTAAAATCATTGTTTTTATTTTATAATTTAAATAAATAATTATTATATTATAATAAATTGTATCTATGGATCTATAGTATAATAGTTAATGTTTCAAAATTAGAGTTCTGAACTGAATACTGAAATGGTACTAACTTGATATCAACTTATAATAAATTCAATATATAAGTTATAACTCATTATATTATACTAGTTGAAATTGATTTATTTAACATAATGTCACTTATCAATCATTTGTCAAAAAAATATATAATTTGGCTAATCAATCAAATTTATATAACTTTTATCTTTGGTTATAAAGCAGTATATAATTTATTCAGTATATAAATAATATACTTTTTTTTTAAATCTCATTTTGTCAAAAGTTAATATTTTAACAGTAAAATGAACAATTTATTTTTTGCACCAAATACAGTATGGTACAATAAAAATAACAATTATATTTTTAATTATAATTTAATAAATAATTATTAAAAATTTATGAAAATTTATAAATATATAATTAAATACCTTATAAACAATTTTCCCTAATATTGTTTTAATCAATATATATTTTTTAAATAATTTAATTTTTATAATAAAAAAATTTATAACAAATTTTTTTACTCTTTTTTATATATATAAAAGATGGTTGAAAATAGATAAAAAAAAATTGTTTTTTTTTTAAATTTGATTTTTTAATCAAAAAAATTTTATAAAAATATAAAAATATTATATATTATTTTTTTAATAAATTTATTAATTAAATTAAAAGTTATTTTAATCAAAAAAAATTTATAGAAATATAAATATATTATATATTATTTTTTTAATAAATTTATTAATTAAATTAAAAGTTATAATT
>CAJVPV010000058.1:0-31894 GCA_910591835.1 Acaulospora morrowiae
ATTTAATAGGTGGGGTATACCCCACCATCATTTTTAATAGTGTTCTGAACCTCATGCGATTCTGTTTGATTCTATTCAATTCCAATTTTCGGAACCATAACCTTAATAGATGACAACTAATTACACAGAAAAAAACATTTTTACAAAAATAAAATATTACCTCTTTTAGAAACCAGTGCAAGAACTCTTGATTAATAATAAACAAATTTCTCAAAACCAGTAAATGCAAAATAACTCTAAAGAGTGGTTAAAATCATTAGTTAATAAAATAATGGATCTTACAAAAGTTAGTGAATGCATTTGCCAATTTAAATGTTCATTGTGCAGATTTGAAGTAGAAAGAGAAGACACATATTTAGGGCTGAAGTGCTATTTGCCAAAGCTAACAAATGGACAGACGAGAAAAAAATGAGAATAGTAAGTGACTATTTTCAAGATACCACTGCAGAAATATCATCAGTTACGTCTTACCTTCTGAATAATCATAATTACGAAAGAAGCTTCGTACCAGCCTTCCTGCATTATTTTGTATCGTGTTCTCCGAACAATAATATCAATGGCAAGTGAACTTTCTAAAAATGAAAAAGTGTTAATGTATGTTTATAAGTTTCGGAAGGAAAAGATGGATCGGTGCCTACTATTAGAGATGCAATGATATTAGGGGGAGTGGCAGGGGGGAACGAAGTGACTGAAGATATTATACGACTTATGCTGAAAGAGAATCAACTCCGTATAGTTATAGTATAAATAGGTTAGGGATACCAATCGAAGAAGTAAAAAAAAGTGACCCCATCTGTAGGAATGCCTAGTTAGAAGAAAGGTCCTGTTATGATAAGAAAGTCATCTGCTTATGACAATATTGATGACATTTATCAAATCGTATAATCGTTATGATCAAATAGAAGCATCAGAATAAAAAGCGGATATCATTTAAAGAGAAACAAATTTTTGTTAATGCCATGGAAAGAAAATCATCGCAGGTGTCAAGTGAAGGCCCTGATCTCAAATAATGAAACTAAGAAGGTACTTACTAATGAAATTGATCTTATAATGCAGATGACAAAAACACTTTGTGGAATAGAGGTCTGTATGAGAAAGGAAAGATAAGTAAAGATAAGAAAGAATGACTTATATCCTTTGAGGGAGATGAAGAAGTGATAGGGGAGACACGTAGTAGTTCTAATTCCAATAATAAAAATACGACCGGAGATATCAAGCTTCAACCTTTCCTTTTACAACTTCCAACCAGTCTTATTTAGGCAGTATCGACGATTCTCCCCATTAAGCCACCTATACGGCGAGGTGTAATTCAATGGTTCTTCATGTATCTTTTTTGACAAGGTAGCCTTCTTTCCCACCTGTTTTTTCCAATTTTCTCCTTCCGATGTCAACAACTCATGTAGTACTTTCCTTCTCAGTTTCATAATCATTTTGGGATTTTCTTCGATTACCATCATCAATGTTTCAAATAATTATTTTAAGTTAATTATTACGTGAATTTATTAATTACTAACACTTCATAAATTTTACTTTAACTAAAAATTATTTTATTCATATCTATTAGTTTCTATATTTATTTATAATTACATAATAGAAATTTATTGGACTTAGTAAAACGAAGACGAATAAATATTCACCAAACACAGATAATTATATAAACAAATAAATCTTCTTTATTCTACCGAATAGTATGGGATTTGGTGACTCCTTTCACAAGATAACAATTTATCCTTAGATTTCGCACATCTTATCACTTTCTTCAGAAAAAGGATACTTTTTTGGATCGAGATATTTAATCATAATTCTACTCGGGATGATAGTCGAAGAACCGGGTGATAAGTTGTTCAGGCCACGATAGCATTCCTTGGATTGTTTAGCATTAAAAAAAAAATAATTAATATATCATTAAATGTTTCTAAATCAATAAATTCAATAACAAATATAAATTAAATTCATGTATCTTAATATCGTTCCTCCAAAAAAAAAAAAAAACACCCTCAGAAAAAAAAGGAAAAAAAAAATAAAACTAGAAAAAGTCATAAAATATTCGACTCTTTCCGCTAGCTATAGAACTGATTCCCCTAAAGAGCTGTTTTTCGACTAGAGGTAATGGATTTTTGGATCGAGATATTTAAGTAGTTTTGTTTCTTTCAGTAGTAGTATTCTTTTAACCGTCTAGATATAAAGTTTCATGGCACTTTGTACAAGCTTAGATCAAGTAAATACTCGCCAACAAATTCAACTTCTCTAGTCCCGATGAACTCAAGAAGACAGTAATATACATTACTCATCCTATAATATTGTACACGCATGGCTCATAAAAAACCGAGTCTCTCATATGTACATACGATACATGCCAATCCCTCCTCTCGAGATTAGTGGACATCACTAGGCTGACAAATGAAATGAAAACGATAGGATAGGGAACGACGAGCGGAATAAAATAAAAAAAAGTCAAATAAAAATAAAATAGAATAATATTTCGACTTTTTCGCAATGCATAGACAGAGTATCAAGATTGTATGCCGACTAAAAGTAAAACGTGTTCTTGATTGCAAAAGTCCCATGATACCTTTACAACTAGTTCAGGCCAAACCAATAGTCATGACGAATCCAGAATACAACGTTATAATGCCACTTGCCTATGTGTCATTTCTTGAAACCAGCTGCTTCTCCTTAACTCCTTGTTGAAATCAGCTGACATCATAGACTTGACAAAGAGGCTTCCGAGGGGTTCTTTTTTTAGCCTAAGAAAAGAAAAGGGAAAAATAAGGTCTTATCAAATAAGGAGTTTCTTAGGCAGAAAGGAAAAGTAGGTTGGATTGATTTTACGTGAAAATCCACCTATTTTATATTCAAGATTCTGATGCGTTGATTCGTGGGAAGATTTCATAAGTACGTAAATTACGTATTTCTTACATCACGTTATAAGTTAAATAATTAAAATTTTAAAAAATGAAATTATAAAAATCAAAGTTCTAATAGAATAAAAAACCGATTTTTTATGTAGTATTTTAAATAATTTTTTAATTGAAAAAACAATATATTGTTTAAAAAGAAAATTGCATTTAGGAAAACGATTAAATTAGAATATATAATAGAAATAAGGGAGATCAATTATACAGTATAAAGAATTGTAAAGAAAACATGTAATTGATAATAAAAGAAAATGGACCTTGCGCTTACCTTAACGTTGTCAGCCAGACCAAAGTAACTGGTTCGTAATCCATTCACGTGGTACTAATGCAATTCAAAAAAAAAAAATATTTCGATTCTGCTTTTAAGACTCAACAAAGTCCTAGGTATCCAAAGTTTTAATTTATTTTTTTCAATATTAAAAGTTCAATATAGATAAAAAAATTGATGTGTTCTAATTTTGATTCAGTATGCCTAGCCAAAGAATTTTTAAATATATTACAATTTTTAAGGGAAAATTAGATGCTAATGGTACAAGGATTAGAACTCAACAAGAATTACATGTTGACCTCATTTTTGTCTACTTCTATTAGTCAGTTTCATCAACAGGAATGCAAGAAAAGCCCATGCGAGTGCAATTAGCAAAACATAATATAAAATTATCGGGTAGTGTTTAAAACTATATGTAAAGTTTAACGGTTGTGTATGAATCTCTACCCATCTGTGCATATTTAACGTCAATTAAAAGAAGAAGAGTGAGTGAGTTTCTGAACGCTAGCTAGGTTTGAAGAGTTTGACGAAACCAAATACATACGCCCTTGGACTAAGCTCTCGGAGATAAAAGGCTTCGACGATCCACCTTTGCGCTGAAACCTAAGATTGATTGTTTTCTATCTTAATACAGGCGCACATTCAAATAGCATCGAGTAAAATGCAGCTATTACTTACAAACCACAACCATCTCAGAAATTTGTAGGTGTTGTCAGACATGACCAATTCTAATCTAGGGGTGGCGCCGTTCAATACCAGACCACAGGCAAGAGCCAGCCCTGTGGCAGCTAATCCCAGTTTTTCCTTTGGTACGACTGAAGATAAAAAGTAACCTACCGAAAAAAAAATTATGATCTAGATGCGAAACATTTTTTGTGATTGGAGAAAACAATTATAAAGAATCGATCGATCATACCCATCGCCCACGTCGCCATATAGCACAGTAGAACAATTAAATAGACTTCGTAGAATGGTGCTCGGTATGCATAGAACAATATGAATGCCAACGAATACATGAGAGATGCCAATAAAATTCGCGGAATGTCGGCGACAACTTTAGCAAGGAAGTATGGAACGGTTCTCATTCCCGCTGCCGTATCGCGCCAATACACGACTCTCTCGTACCCAAACGTCGCTGTTCCGGCTATTCGGAGAAAAAAGAAGCTTATTGATTGGAAACAAAAAAACCCTCATTTTGGATATTCTCTTCAGCATACCATTGATCCCACAGAAGGTGGCACCCAGCGCCATAAATACCGAAATATTCTAATAATTTTGATTGACCTATTTGTTCATGAAAAGATGGGACAAGAACACAAAGACAAACATCCAATTACCTGAAGCCCATCCGCCGGTGAAAGGCAAGAAGGCAGAACTATGAATGGAGTTATACTGCAGAGATCTTGAGGTACTTTTCCAATATAATCCTGATTACTTATTGCAAATGAAATGAACAGACCGGCCACGAGATGTACGGATTGATCATACATGAAACCACCTCTGTTTCGATAGAGTTGCAAGCAGGACCTCTTGAACAGGAGTACGAAAGTTATGAAAACATTCGGAGTTTCTCGGATGTGATTGCTTTTCCAAAACGCGCAAGATTTGAGAAATTCCCAGAATTCAGAAATCACATCGATGACGTATTCGCGAGATTCAACGTAAATATGATATACCGATGAGATGAAACCTCCTGCGAGTTTACGAGATTCCGCTTCCGGTAATAACCCTAAGCCCAATTCCAAGTTTGATTCGTGTACCCTTGTCTCCCCAAAGAATCCTGTGGCTTCCTTCTTTCCCCCTTTCCAAATTTCATGAAGGTCGATCAATGTCACATTTGGCTTCCCCCTAGGATGCACTGATAAACAAACCATTTCACATGAGAAGTTGTAAATAATAAGACGGTGTATATGATTTCGATCCGTTTTACCTTTCCCAGATGCAATCTCCATCATGAAATCGGATGGACTAAAAAAAAAAAAACATAGGCGTGCCAATAAATGCAAGTTCATCCTTACACCCAGTTCCCAACTCACGTTTCATGCTTTGAAATACCTTAAGAATGGCGGACTCTCATAACCGAGATCGGTGAAATAATCCATTGCCTTGTCTCGCTCACCGAAATATATGATCATCCCTCCTTTTCCTAGCAACATGAAATCGTCAAATGTATCAAACGCCTGTGGTGATGGAGAATGAATAATTGCCGCGATCGTAAGCCCTTGCTGGTGAGCAATGCTTTTCAACATGGTGCACACTTCGAACGATGTGACAGAATCTAGACCCGAAGTTGGTTCGTCCTGCGATTTGGGAGAAGAAAATATTTTGTTAGACAGAAATTTATCGAGACAATATATGAATGCTGATGCAACTTACTAAGAAAAGAATCGATGGTTCAGCGACAAGTTCCATTCCTATGTTCACGCGTTTTCTCTGTCCACCAGAGATACCTCTTTCCTCTGGAGACAATACGGACAAATTATAAGTGTCGGAGGATTAAATTGAAACTTCCAAAGACAACGAACCTTACCCTCATCTCCGATAACCGAGTCCATCACATGATCCAATCCCAAAAATTTAATGATCTCGATAACCTTTCGTTTCTTTTCCGCGCGTTCCATGTTAGAAGGCAGGCGCATCAAAGCTGAATGCTAGTGTAATGGTTTTGGCATATAGGTGATTCAGCCAAATTTGTTGAACAGAACATCTATGCGATCTCAACGATGCATGTGCTGACAGCTTACCACAAGAATCTCTCGCACGGTCAACTCTCGTAGCATTATATCTAAATAAAAAGTCAAAGGAAGGAGTGAAGAACCGTGCATTCAGATTGACGGAAAGATCGAATCGCACGGTGAGAAAAATTTGACGTATACGAACCTTCCTGAGGTACAAACCCGATGAGTTTTTGATACTTCTCCAACGACTCCGTCACACCATTAACTACTCAAGTGCGCACCTTTGTCAGTAAAATATTGATCATAATGAAGGTACAAGTCGTAATCTGTAGGCTAAGGCATGACCAACTAATTACCTTTCACTTTGCCACTAGTTCTTTTTACCTTTCCGGTCAAGAGCGAAACAAACGTTGTCTTACCGGCACCTGAAGTTAATGAATGAGAGAAAAAATTCTTAACGAGTTCGTTCGTTCGAAGAGTCGATCGGTTAGGTTACCTGATGGTCCCATGATCGCACAAGTTCTGCCATGTAAAAATTTTCCCGAGACACCCTGAAGAAAGAAGGTTGGATGCCAAGGTGAACACGGAAACCTCAATATCTCAAAACAGTGACAACAGAATAAACCACCTTCAGAATTTCAATGCCCATGGGCGTCACCAAACTCAAATTTTCAAATTCGATATCAAAATATTTTGGCACGGATCCCAATGTTCTTTCAGATAGTGGCCTCTTCTCATGTAAGATTCGCTGATATTTCATCCTTTTCAGTTCATCGGACTTCCTTTTAATATGCAACAGGATCAATATTATTGAAGCCAGGACCAAGACGAATAGCACGACAAAATATTTATTTGCGGATGACGATCCGAGAGGACAGAGTGCGAGGTAATGACAAGAAATTGGATCCACGGTGCCTGAGTGATGATGGCGCAATCCATTTTAAATAACTGAAAAGTGTAAACAGATAATGACCAATATACTCGTACCTAGAGTACAAAAATAGCCTGAAAAGAAGTGTCGAGATTAGAGGTGCCAGAAGAACGATTTTCGCAATATCAAATTGATTCTCACCGGAAGGACATGGAGTCAATTGGGTCGTATCTCTCGAGCAATAATAACCTTCGCAACAATACACCGGCTGCGCTATTTGGATGAAAATGCTGGGTTGAGAGAAGTTCACCCGATTTCGGTAATTACATTTTCACGCTAAGATACGTACCACCTGCGTGAAGAAGGAAAAAAAAATAGTTAAACACTTCGATTTCATCTCATCTGATGGGAAGCATAAGAATAACGAACGATTTTGATACGGAACTATTATTCGGACAAAGGAATCCTGCAGTACATGGGTATTTCGCATTGGGACCGAGACAATAATAGCTAGAAATTAAAGAGGGAAATTTTTTCAAAGACAACTCCACTTTTAGTGACATTGAAAATCGAAATTTTACCCAGCCTCGCAGTCCCACGATACATTGAATCGGTTCTCCCCGGGACGTGGCGTTGACACGTAAAGACACTGGTGAGTGCTATTCTGCGATTTGAAACGTGGTGTAATGAGATATAAAGAGGATGTGACATTCGTGTTAAATTGTGAAGTCCAACTTACTTCGGTCCCGGGAACATTCTTTAACTTAATCAACTTGCTGTATTCTCGAGGATCTAAAATTAAGTCATTTGACGATTCCGACGGCATTGATTGCGTTCCATTTGTCGTCACCACTGAAGGTAATACTGTGGGAATCGAGTTAAAAGAATTAAAAAACGAAGTGGTCGAAGCTGCCGTCGGCTCATCAGATGCGGTCGAAATTGTCGTGGGTTCATCGAGTGAGGATTCGGGTAATGTAGTCTGTGCCAGCGCTGTTTTCGACAACAGCAAGATTCCCAATAGATAACAGATCATTGACGCAAGCGACAATTTCGACATGAATGAATTCGACAGGTTTTCTTTGAAAAATAAATAAATAAAATAAATAAATAAATAAACGAACGGACGGATGACCGTTTGCTAAAAAGGTGAGATTAATTAAGGAGGAATCGCTAAGCCTCGAAGTTTTGTGAAATTTTTTCTCCGCGAGACGCCTCAACAAATTTACATTTTTATCCGATGAAACTTAAGCAAATAGCTTAGCCATAAGTAGGAGTGATATTAGGGAAGCGTATAACGTTACGAGCGTTTTCAGAAATTGCCACATATTTAATAGTCAAAAAATCGAATTCGGACCGATGGCCTATCTTAATTAGTAAAAATGTTTCCAGGAAAAATTTTCCATAATCAAAACAAATGTAAATGACAGCACATTTTAAAAATAGATCATTAAGATCGATTGCACGATAAAAGTCCATTTATGTCATTGGCAAGAAGCAATTAGATAATCATTTGCAAATGGCTTTCTTTGTTTGGTGTTATCGTTATGAGTGCTGCGAACATCCGTAATTTCAGATCGATTAAAAAAAAATATAAATATATATATTTTTATTTTATTTTATTCATTAAGTTTTCCAGTTTAGATTTATTTATTCCAAATAAGTTCAGCTCCTGTTTAGAAATGGTTCCCGTGAGAAATGTTGGAAGATAGGTGAAAACTATAATGATTGTATGAATAGTTCTATAAACGTTATCTGTGAAATATGTGCGCCATTAATAATTTCAATGAGATTAGATTACCACATGTAACGACAAGAAAGGTATTGCACTGAACGCCAACAATTTGAAACTGACGTCTGGTGCATATATCAAACACGAAATTAGTATGTAATTGATACGTAAGAGGCTAGTGGAAAGAGGATGCAACATATTTATAGGTACTGTACATCAAAGGCATTGTACAATACTGTTTGAAGGTACAAAAGACCACCGTATGCATTGATGTGCTTTTCGATTAAAGAATTTTTTTTTTCTTTTTCCTCTTCGATTAATTGGTCAATGTATGTATGCATCCGTGTTGGAAATGAAATAAGTTAGAATTCACTAATTTGAAATATTTCGCATTCGCCGATGGTAAACTCCTTGTTACCACTGTAAATCCCTTGATCATAATATTGAGGTTGGCATGTGCATTTCATCTTTTTCAGATCGATCACCATATCTTTCACTCCAAACCTTGGTCCGAGCCAGAGGTAAGGTATGTATTCATCACTCGTGCTCCTCACTTTTCGCGCCCTGCTGATTATCGAGCTTTCCGTCTTCGGTTCGCCATTTTGGAAATTAAACAAGAAACTTTGATCGGTGGTCAGGGCGTGAAGCGTTAGTGATTCTCGGTTCAATCCGTTAGGCGCGAATCCACCAATGATTGCCTTTGAGTCGAGAACTTTCGCTATGACCAATGTGTTGGCAATTTTATTGCATGTTTTCTCATATTCTTCCATTGAAAATTTTTCGGTATCCTCAGCCGTTATGCGAAATAGAAGGTCAAATTGATATGTGGGTGATGCTGCTCTGGCTTTATTGAATCTCCTGAAGGTAAAAATTCGTTTCAGGCCCGTACGCCTTTCCGGTGGATTTTTTGATTTCTCCCTTCCAAAATCAATCCACTTCAGGATCACGTCAGCGTGAAAATGATTTATTATGGACGAATCGTCTAAAATGATGTGTCGCAATATTTCGCTTTGTCCGTGTGGGACGTCCTTATTGAGATAACATTGGAGAACGGGATCGTGGATATTCGGTGGAATGATTTTGCTAAATGAGATGATCTTACCGTAGTAATCATTCCGAGAAATTCGAGAGAATTGAATGTGCGAGATGACTTCCTCCACAGCATCCCTCAATAGCATCCATTCCCGTTGGGTCCAATGAGCTATGTCGTGTCCTAAGATCGGGCTCTGTTGGACCCCCCACCTTACCAATATGTCCCAGGTCGTACCCGGGCTGATGTACAGGCATTCGTCATCCAGCAACGAGGAAAAGCACCGTTCATTCAGATTGGTCAAATCTTTGGAGTTCAACAAATGCCATGGGTCGGTATTGATCTTGTGAATTAGGTGATGACGAATTCTCTCGTCACCGTCGTTTGTGAAAACTCCATTGATGATTTGGACCAAATTTTCATGTAACCATTCGGATTTGTTCTCCAAGATGTGTTTCTGTAATTTCCCGGTCACCTCGTCGATGCCAAAATGATCGGCGATCTTCAGGAGGTCGATGCAGAGCGTCCCATCCAATTCCAATTCGTTTACATTCACCTCACTCTTGTAAAAGAATCTGTGATGGAGAGAAGGATTAGGCTGGTGGGTCAGAACAACGATTAATTCAGGAAGACCGAGCATTTGAGATTCACCTGAGCAATGCCCGAAATGTATTTGGCGAAACCTGAGGTTCTTCTAGAACTTTACAATCGCCTTCCAAGATGTGACTGTGGGGTAGGATGTTACAAAAGTATCGTGATTTCGATTCCAACACATCGGAATTACAGTAAAAATCTTCTATGTTTGGATCTTCGCCAACCCTAACTATCACGTCAAATTCCTTTTGAGAATAATATTCTGGGAATGAATCTGAAATGCCAATTAGTTGTTCGTAATCGCCGTCCTCCAAAAAATTCAGCAAGTCAATTGAAAGGCGACTCAGGGATTCCAAATTTGAATCCATCGTTTGTTGATGTTATTCCAATTAAGGAAATAAAGCGGCCTATATTAGTTAAGGAAAACTTGAACAAAAGGAGGAGAATGTCAAATTGCAGGATGGGATGCAGTGGATGAAGAGAAATACCTCCCTATCAATAAAATCGGTTCACCTCAGAATCCCTTTTACCAAAATAATTACATCATTCATAATAAATTACTTTATTGTTTTACAAAGGCATACTTTCAATAACACGCACGCCATTCCGGCGACGATCTTTCTAATTTGCGTAATGGTAACGGTTACAAGATTGACGTCGAAAAAGAGGAATAAAAAAAAGATACCCATTTTATATGCAACCAACCGAATGTCGCAACACTCTAAAATACACGGTTACACGACGTGACGTGTACAAACCATCCATTCAGGGCGAGGTTTAAAGACCAACCTGTTGAGTCGGGTATTCATTTGTTTGTAGTTTACGTCCAGTGTGATTCGAGAATGCCCCAGACTTTGTGATTGAGAAAATTCTTGGAGTTGTGCAGCCACCAGACCATGGTGGGTGGTTACATTTTCCTTGTAGGGAAATGAACGACTCTCCCGCCGAGAAGAATAAAAAGAAGTGAATAGCTACAGTGTCTTCACCCTGACACATTATTATTATTAACCTTATTCGAAAAAAAAATTTGATTTTGTCATTGTCTGTAAACCGTTCATTCATCTCTATTTACGCGTGATTTCGCCTGTTCCCCAACCTCAAGCAAATCGTATTTGTTGTCAAGTTAGGGCGGTGTTTCGTTTCGTTTTAAGGAGTACTTCTCGTAAAAACTTTATCTAACGCTAACGGTCCTGGGGAAAGGGCATCTCTGGTGGAACGACGAAAACCCTGGCGTGATAGATCTAACTACAAACGATATGCAATAGATCAGAAGAAAACACCAATCAACGAATGATCGAAATATTAATGTCAATCATCATCGGTTATTGTAGTTAACGTTGTTCGCTGCATTAGGTTAATAGCTGATGTGTTAACCGTGCGTCTGATGCCGGGTCGCATAGTGAGACATGCCTAAATTTATTCGAGTCGGATTCTTCGAAAAAATGATATCATTCAACCTTGTTGTAAATATGAGTCATACTTGTGTACAAATAATGCTACAGTAATAATACTTTTGCATAAAGAACACACATCGTAGTTCTTTGATCGCAAAGATTCTCGGAAAATTGCAAAGGTGAAAAACTTTCGAAACTCCTGACGCAGCGCAAAAAAGGCTAGTAGAGTTCAGATACCTCTTACATCATTTGTGGGGTATTTCGTCTTTCTTGGAGGTGTCTCCGGCTCTGGTCGATCATGAATTAGAAGATCTCGTTGATTGGTAAATCTAATTTTAGGTATTTTGGTACACCCCGGGAAGAATGACATGACATGACATGACCAGCAGAAACTTTCTTTCATGTGTCCGTTAAAGAACAGCAAGGGCCATGGTGAAACAGAACGATGAGAATAAAATAATTAGTTGCATTGCATAACATCTTTTGTTAAGTGATAAGGGTAAACAAAATGTACAACATTAAAGACAAATCAATTTTCCGTCGAGTGACACGGTGAGGTATAATTAGCTTTATTTGTTACAGAGTCGGCATCTTCTGGTTTTTTTCTTTGCCGAGGTCATGTGCAAACACGCAATCGGTAGGGAGTGTGCCCCAAGGAACACCCGAATCGCGGGTGATTTTCCTCAGTTGGTCATGAGAGGGTTGATCACAACGACCGATCTTGGTAATCCTTGTGTCAGTCTGAATAAGGATCTCGCTTTCTTTCTTTGACACATCAATGTCACTCATTTTATTAATGGGAAAACCATTGTATGTGTAATCAATACGCAATTCCGAGAATCACTTTTTTTCTTGTTTAATTTTAGCCGAATGAAAATGTGATACGAGGTAAACGCGCGTTCGCACACACCGAGAATTTTTAGAAACCTTTCGGATTGTACATATCAACAGAGATATTTTTGACAACTTGTATTGACGCAGGTACGTACGTACGTGCGTATCCTAATTAGAGAAATTATTTTTGGACACAAGCGGAAGATGTTTAAATCACTTCTATAACTGCAAATGACCCCACAGAAATCAAGGATACTACCCATACTTTAAATTTGTGTCACGATGAAACAATCATTAATCATTCGCGTGTATCATCTTATATGCAATAAATAAATTATATATTGCACAGTGTAATGTTTAAACTGTATATTATTTCAAAGCCCCTTATTGTAGGTTAAATTAGTGATAGGGTTGATAGTGTAATGATCATAAATGAACGAGTATAAGAACATCGCAAAAATTTGTACTGCACGGATTACATTAGCTGCCGAGTCCTTTCTTGTGAATCTTGAAACTTTTTTCTTTCACGACCATCCTGTCAAATTTTATCATAATATAAAATAATAAAAAAAATCGTGACATTATCCAAGACGACAAATTTTCTTCATTAATCCATCTCACTCACTCACTCATTCATTGCACCCACTCATCCCATAAATACACATACACATACAGTTTGTCATTCTCTCATTCTTCAAGATGACTGCTACAACTTCTGTTCGTATGCATGACATTTCAAAAAGTTCACTCGATGACATAAGGCTCAAAAAACAGACGAATAATCAACCCTTATCCGACCGCAAAGCGCAAGAGGCACTAAGAAAATTGGTTGATGAATTGGTTGACCTATTCGTCGAAGAGCAACAACTTGGCAAAGACGATGTCAGGATCAGACAACTCATTTTGGATTGCATCATAAAGAGGAACCGTGGTGCTCACGAGGTGTTGAAATGGCTGCACAGCAATCAACACAAACTACAATACAAGACTCTCCTTGGCTACTTTTATCTGCATGACATCGGCACCGAGATAGATTTACGAAAGGCCTATAACCTATACCTCGCCGCTGCCAAAAAGGACTATCCCATCGCCCAGTACCTGCTCGGGGAATGTTATTCTTCTGGCATGGGCACGAAGGCTGACGAAAAATTGGCTTTCCAATGGTACCAAAAGGCGGCCGAGAATGGGAACGCCAATGGTCTGAATTGGGTCGGGTACTGTTATGAATTTGGAAAAGGCACGGAGAAAGACATTAGCAAAGCATTTAATTGTTATAAAAAGTCAACGCGACAGTCCAATATGCTCGGAATGCACTTCCTTGCGGATTGTTACGAGAAGGGTAAAGGAACGCCCAAGAATCGGGATCAGGCAATATATTGGTATCGAAAGGCCGCCGAACATGGGCACGAAGGTTCCCTCACCGTGCTGAACAAACTTTTAAAAGCCATCAATTCACCGCCATTGCAACAGGTAATTTTTCGTTTACATGTACGCTACACTTCATTCAATAAAAGAGCATCTGTCTAATTAATCCTTAATATTTTCACAGGAATGATTTTGATCTTCTCGTGTATATTTTTATTTTTCATTTTTATTATTATTTTTTCTGTGATAAAACTAAACCTTAATTTCCGTCGATCATGCGTAATGATCACGGGAATTTCGTTGTTTTATAATTTTTTTTTTTCCTTCGAGAATTGTGATCCTATATGTTATCATGTACGTACTGTATATCGAACAATTTTATCGTTCATCTTTATTATTATTGACTATGAGAACATATAGAATTACGTTCCATGTAATTATTCCAAAAGTTTTATTTTTCTATTTTCCTTGTTTTTGTATTGATAATTTTTTTATTTGTCTGGTATTTTTTTATGCATATATAGTATATTCTTTCCCATTTATAATATCACTTGAACATACGTATAATATTGTGGCCGAGCTTGTTTATAATATACATCATGCCTTGACAAGCTATTTATACAGTAATTGTTTACTTACATACTATATAGAAACAATAGTAGTTTATCTTGTTGTCTTTGTAGTTATTTTTATTAATATTTCCAGTTGCTTCCTCCTTTAATAGGATTGACTTGTTTTTAGGGTTCTTGAGTTGTATTTACATCGGATAATAAGAGATAGGTTGTAGTGAAGGGATTTTTAAATCAAAGCGGAACTCAATAAAAGATATTTAAAATCGTTAGTTTGATTTGCGAACGCAAATTTCTTTCTTCACAAGTTTTGTGTTTAAATCACAACACCAGTGGTTAGAGCGAGAAGTAACGATGTCAATAATTCATATCATCACGAGAACTTGAAAAAAATTTTTTTTTTTTTTTTAAACGAAGGTACGAAGAATTTTCGATAAATAACTTGTGCATGTGTTTCTTTTTATTATGCTAACATTTGATAATGCAAAAATTTTCTTTTCTTCTGTGACTGAAATTACGCAAATAACAAAGATTTTTTTACATGATTCTTTTCTGAACATTGAAAACCTGCAATTATTCGAGAAAAAATTCTCAACCTTCACATCCTAACTATAACTGCCGTCGTTTAAATGAGCAAATTTCCCAACATGGACATTCCACCGACTACTAGCATCGATGCAAAGACGCCAAAGCTTCCAAGTTCCAATGAAGAAGCCGAAGAAGAATAATATTGTCGTTTGTTCAGATCGTTCTCCTTGATCAAATTATTTATGACTTCTGCGCGGACTTCTGGTTTTTCATCACGGAGTTCAAGTTCGGAACTTGCGGCGACGACAGATAGAATTAAAACAAAAAGGAAGAAGGTGATGATGAATTTTGAGGAATGCATTTTTCTTTTTTATTAGTCGGGTTTGTATGTTGGTGACTTATTTGTCTTCTAAATTCAAATTTTCTCCAGGCCAAGGAGACGGGTTTATTTATAAGACAACTTCTGAGCGCAGGAACGATATAATGTAACATATCTTTGCGCCGGTCGAATTCTTAAAGGGTTAATCCTTCCAAGTTCATACATTATTTGTTTCATGCTCATCGTATCTATGCTGCTGGCACATGGATGGTTTTAGCATCAAGCCGCTCTCTGCCAAGTTTTGAAACGACATGATTGAGTGTTTGGAAAAACCTTTTTTTAAACAAATCATCTATATGATTCCATATTTAACTTCCTCATATAGACTTAGTTCATAATGTAATGAAAAACAACCTATTTAACTTTAAGAAATAAATAAATACACATGAAACTCGATATTCGATTATCATGGAAACTAATAAAGATTCAATAAAAAAATTCTTGGCATAACGAAATGAAACTTAAAACAAGCAAAATAAATTACGCTCGGTGTAACAGATTGATAGTTACAATGGAACTGTCAGAAATCCTTTATACCAATCAATCCTCGGATTACTTTTACTATGTAAACAGAAAGAGAAAAAATCATTTTTTTTTATTGCTAAATAATAAAGGCAAAAAAATCAATAATTTATTCACATACTGTATCTATAATTATTTTATAATTTTACATCTTATATTAAATGAATTTATATGTATTTCAATTAAGTAAATTCAAGTAATCGAATAATTGGGATGTTAAAAGTCAAGTTTTTAATCGATTTGGCTAAAATATAATAATTTATGTTGTTCATAATATACAATAGTAAAATAACATAATTATGTTATTTCCACTTAACCTAGGTTGTGATATATGGCTTGATAACAAAAATTGGCCACAGTTGTCGGCAGCATGATATTTTTTTAGATCACATTTTCAATAACAAAATTTAGCCATCATCATGTGATCTAATAATAGAAATTGACCACTTTGATGAATATATCTTTTAGAAAGTCAAATTCAATATTGTTAATTTTTTAATCAATTATATAAATTTTCATATATCAGCTTAATGTTTTTGATTGATTTTTGTTAAATAGAAATATCTGATTTAGTTTATAATACCTCAGGTGTGCTTCTTCTCTATTATCTTTAGAAATTTTAGAAATCTAAATTCAATAATATTATTTGTATACTAGTTTGATAATTATAACTGATTTCTGTTGCAATAAAATAGCTGAGATAGATTACATTACTTGATTGATTTTATTATAAATTTTATGGCTTTAATTACAATTATATTATCATTTGTAGAAGCAAATATATTATGCAAATACTACTGTATTATACTATTAAGTTATGTTATTGAGACATGTTATCAGATATATAATATATTATCAAATATATATATAATATATTTTTTTTTCCTGTAGTCAAACAAGTGCATACTGTTTATTAAATCTTTACAGAAAACAAATAATGTGTAATACAATGTATTGTATAAACTATTCTACTGCCTTGAATATCTGTCTTTGACTGCTGTCTCTAGGTGTGACTTTGAAGATGAAAATAGTTGCTCCCTTTATAATTTACTTGCCTATAAAGTTCAATCTTAAAAATCATTGCTTGCAGTTCATCACTACAGTTCATCTAAGCAAAGTCTGGACTACTTTTATATCCCTAACCATTTTTTCTCTTCTTTAATCCAATCCCAAATTACGATTTTGTTTTGGGTCTGAGAGCTGAAGTCTTTTTCCTTGTCTTGTGACATTTTGGAATTTGTTTCCTCCTGTTCTTGGTCTTTTGACTTACACTTCTTTCTTCTTTTCCACTAGTAGTGTTCCCTTTATATCTACATATTTTAGGCTTTTTTCCGGAGTCCTGTAGCTTGACACATCTATCATTTCATATCCTTTTCTAAACTTGCTTGCAGATATTTCTTGAAAATTTTTTCAGTAATTGCTTTGCTCTGTTAGTTTTCATCTTAGCATTGGTTATTGTTTGAGTCCATTCTGCAATATCTTCTTTTAAAAAGAGTCCTAAGCATATGTTTATGATTTTTATTCCTGTGAAGAATTTGCTCCTATACTATCTTTGCAAAAGATCTTATATGATAGCTTGCTTGTCTTGTATTTTTCCTGCTTGAATACTTTCTAACTATTTGTTAAGTATTTGATCCTAATTTTGGTTCCATATTTCTTTATGAATTTCTGAAATACTGTTACAGAACAGGAGAATTTCAAGAGATTCTTCTTCTTGCTGACAATATAAATACATGATTAAGTTTTCGTATTTTGTAGAAAATCTTTTGATCATGTTGTCCAGGGTTGGTAGTTCGTTATGTATCAGTTTTATGCGAAAGGCTTTTTCTTTGACTTGTTTGAACAATGTTGTTAAAGAGCCTCCTACTTTGTTTGCTTTCTAAAAACTTTTCCAATCAAAATTTTCTTGGTCTTCTATTTCTTTAGCCCATCTTTTTTGTATTCAATTCTGGCTTGCTCATTTTGTTAAGATGCTCTTTTTGTGTATTTCTTTAACAAAATCTCTTATTCTAATATCTATAGGAATCCTGTTCCAACATAATGTTGTTAGAGCTTCTTGTTGATACCAGTTATTCCAGATGATCTCGGGTTTCTCTTTTGCTTCTTTGGTGAGAAGATCTACTTTGTTATTGGCTTTATCTTTGTCATGTGCTTTTATTTTGGTCATTTTGATTATAATTTGTTTTTTGTGTATCAGGTCTATACATCTTGTCCACAGCTGCCAATTTTTGTACTTTTTATTTCTTTTTCCTATATCTCTAACATGTGGGTTTAAGAGCTTCTGTAGGGTATTGATACAGATTGTACTATCTGTTCGAATTTCTATTTGGCTTTTTTGGGGTATGACCAGAAGTGTTAAGATGATTGCTACTAGTTCTGCTTGGAGTGCTGATGGCCAGTTATCTACTCCCACTTGGAAGAATCTTTTTGGATTCGATTCTCTTTCTTATAGTCAAGCAACTTCTATTTTTAGTATTTGATCTCTTGCTCTTCCATATAATCTGTCTGTATAGAAGCAATAAGGCTAGTGGAAGTCACTTTCTTTATTCATTCTATATTCTTCTATTAGGGCTTGTGTGTATTTCAGGAATTGGATGTGTTCTTTAATTATTGATACTTCCAAATTTTCTATTTCAACTGTTATAAGGTGGTTATTAGTAATCTTTTGTTTATTGGAGTGCTCCAATTCTTTTTTGGCTTGATTTTCTAGCACGTGTATACTAATTGGAATTTCTGGTTCATCTGCTTTTCTTAATGATAGGCATTGATTTAGAATATCACATGCTAGAACTCTGATCTTTGATCTTTTGTTACCTCTACAAAGATTTATTCTATCCAAGGGATTTCTTGTTTCTTCTTTGGAATTTGTTTGGATACTATCTAGAATTCTTTGAAGTTTGGCTGAGTCTGGTTTGGATCCTGCCTTCAACTTATAGATCTCTACATGTGGAGTCTGGTGACCTGAGTTTCTTTTACTTCTATACCAAGTAATTTGTTTATTTGTTTCTTCTGTATTTGTGATTTTTCAACTCCATTGGTGTTGGTCTTTGTTTTGATTACTCATGAAAAATCTTTTATTTTGCTCCTCCCAGTTTTAATTTTGCCATCTATTATTTAGAATGTTGTGTCTGTTTGCGAGAGTTACTTGGATTTTATTGTACCATGATGATATCAGTTCTTTACTGGTTTTAGATAGAATTTGGATGATTTTTTAGGATAGTATCGTTTTCGTGTCTTTGTCAATTAGTTGGTTTACAAACATTATATAGTGTTTTCTTAGGGATAGAATTGCTTTTTGATATGTTTCCATGTCATTAAGCTTATTTTTGATGGATAGCGAGCTTCCTTTTTATTTAAAATGGTTTGACCATCAGGAGTTAAATATTGTAATTTCCAGATTATTTGCTAACTTCAGTACTTGGACTGAGAAGTTCTTTGAACATTTAAAGGATTGGGGGATATCGTTGGTTAGGATATTGCTTGGTTTCCAATTTTGAATTTGGGCCTGTTTAAGACGGATTAGTATAGATATACTGGCTGGACCTATATCGCTTAATCTGTTTATAAAGTTGAAGATCTGGTTTTCTGTTTGGATTTTCTCAATACTTTTGATGTTATATATCTTTTTGTGGTAAATAGTTGAGTTTGGAATTGTTAAGACCAGTTCTATTATTTTTTTTAAAGCCTTTCTTAATTGGGCTGTTAGGCTATTATATATATTTTGATTTAGGAAACAATGTTGCATCTGGTATTCTATGCGAGGAATAAGAACTCTATTTAGAATATACTCTGCATGTTTGTCTGTTATTTTTTTCTTCTGAAGGCCTGATACTACAGTAGTGATTTCTTGTTAAATTTGAAGAGTTGTATCTCTGATCTGTTTTTTACTTCCTATTCATATTCCTAAAAATCTAGTAAAACTGTTGTGGTCATTCTCAACTACTTCTTACTAATTTATTCGAATCTTTACTGAGTTTAGTCCTTTGTTGTGACTGTTTATTGTTATTAATATTGATTTGTTGTCATTGATCTGGAAGTCATTAGCTGCATAAAACCACTTGGCTCTTTTGAGAATATTTTCCATGTCTTTTTCTGATCTGGTTATCCACGTCATGTCATCCATATATGCTATTGCAGCTTGTCAGGTATTCAATTGCATGGTTTCTTTTTTACTGTGGTTGGTTCTCCATTCACAGTTCATGGAGTATTCCAGTTTTGGATTTTCCTGGATTTTGCATAGCAAGGGATTATAGAAAATATGCCAAAGGAGAGGAGAGATTGTTTCCCCTTGATCTATTCCATCCCACTGTTATTTTCTTTGTAATTTCTACATCAGTAATTACTTGTAAAGATCTATTAATGAAAGGATCTAATATGAGTGCTATGAGGTTTTCTGGAATTTTAATTCTTTAAAGTGCTTTTTGTAACATCTCCAAACTAATCGTATTATATACTTTGGCAGTATCTTGAAATAGAATCCAAGTTCCTTTTTCTCTTCTCTGGCCTCTTCACAGATATTGTTTAACAAGTAGATGGGTTCTGAAGTGCTTTCTCCTGGCAATCCTGCGAAATTAGGACCTTTTAAAATATTGTGTCTTTTGCATATGGTTGATAGTCGATTAGTGATAATTTTGATAAAACACTTTTGTGAGACATCCAAAAGAACTATTGGTCTAGTATTGCTTAGGATGCCTTGCCATTCTTTTTTCTTCGAGATTGGATATAGTAGATTTTCTTTCCATGCTGCAGGAGTCATATTGTAGGTTAGGTATATATTCATGTGTTGACATAGTATCCTTTTTCTTATTGTTTTGAGATTTTTGAGTATCTTGTATTTGATCTTGTTGGGTCCTGCTGCTTTGTCATTTGGAAGATCTTTCAAGACTTCTTTTAACTTATTCTTTGAAATAGTGTTTGTCATCCCATTATACCATTCTTCTTTTATTTTGGTTTTAGAAATATATTGTTTCTTTCATTTCTTGTCTAGTAGGTCAAAATTATTATTTCTTTTTTTGAAGGCTTTTTTATAGTACTCTACAGTTTGGTGCAGAATTTTTTCTTTGTTTATTGATATGTACTTTCTTCCTAGTTCATCTTGGATACGAATTCTGTCTATAATAATTTTGTCTCAAAAGTTGTTTATCAAACCCTATACTATCTTTCTTTGATTCTCTCTAAGATTTTTGCATTTCTCTTGAACCACTTGTCTGATTTTTGTGTTGGTTCTGTTTCTTTCTTCGTTGAGACATATTTTTTTAAGGAAGCTGACTGTCTCTTTAAGCTTTTGCATCAAGATGTCTTTCTTTTCTTCTTTTTCAAGAATGTTTGACAGAGCTTGAGTTAATTTGAGTACCGGTGCTATTGATGCTATATCTTGGTTGACTTTCTTGCATTCATACCATAGCTTTTCTTTCTGGACTGGTTCTTCCAATAGGTCTAGTAGACTGAACCAGTTGTTAAGAGTCTTGGTGATTAGATGATAACTGTGAAGCATGAGTTGTTCTCTTTGACTTTTCTTGTGAAAGTTTGTCTTGATCTTCTCTCTTATTGTTCTCTTTTTGCAATATAAGTGGTTAAAAGCTAAGGATATTAGAATCTTTTTGAATGCCTTTCATAAGTCTTGGAGGTATCTCGTGTGATTTGAACAGATAATATGATATAATCACTATTAGAAATTGAGTGAAAGTTCTCATTGTTGAATTGGAGTATATTGTTTGCTATGCCATAGAATTCCTAGATATAGTTGATTCTGTTGGAGCTTGTATTGTTTTTCCATGTGTGGGTTGTTTCTATTGGTTCCCATAGTTGGTGAAAATTAGAGAGGTTTCAACTGTCCATAAGACTAAACAGTTCGATTTCAAGGTTTTTAGGCTTGGAAAATTCTTGCATATTACTTGTTATTCTACGATCTACTCTTGGATTAATTGTTGCATTGAAGTCACCCATTATTATAATCTCATAGTTTTTTTGTGCATAGGTCTATAGTAGGTTTAGGATCTTCTTCTATAGTTCCCAGCTTCTCTTTTTGTCGCTGGGCAGGTATACTTGAGCAATCCATGTCTTATGGTCTTTGTTTAGAAGATTGATTGCTATAAGGTAACCTTCAATTTTGTCTATTGATACTATATATCTTTCTATACTTCTATGAATGAGTAGTAGAACTCCTGTACTTTTGAGGTTGTCTGGCTCAGTGCTCAAGATACTTTTATATTCTTTTTGGTTTAGAAAGGCGAAGTGTTGGTTTTCTTTGGATAGTTTTGTTTTATATAAGCCTAGGATATCAATTTTCCTTTCTAACATTTCCATTATTATGTTGGTTTGATCTGTGTCTCAAGTGATTCCTCTAATATTGTGTATTGCTATTGTTATCTGTGGTGTTTGGTTATTATCATTGTTGCTTAGAGAAGTTGATATAATTTTTCTTTTCTGGTTTTTTAGGAATAGTGTTTTTTGGTTGGATAGGAATTTTTCTATTTGTAAGGTGCTGTTGATATTGATGTTTGTTGCTAAAGAGGATAGATATATTGTTGATGTGGATTGTGTAATGACAGTATTTGAATCTTCAGCATTAGTTGTAATTTTGACTAGTGCACTACTTTTAGGAATGGTTATATGATTTTTTTTGGTTGTCATATCCTTTTTCTAGTTTGTATAACCGATCATTAATTTTTTCTAATACACTTGTGATTTGTTGCCAGGTATTATTTTCTTTTTTTTTGATTTGCATTCCAATATTTTCGATTCGAATAAATATTGTTAAGGATTTTGATCTTAATGGGTTGATCTGTTCTAGACTTTGGGGCTTACTCTTCTGAGATAATACTTGTTGTATCTTCTTCTTTTGTATTGAAATATTTAGAGTTCATATGTTTTAAGTGTCAGTTTTTTGAGACTTGATGCTTGCTTTGGTAATAGTTTTTGTATTGTCTTGGTTATTCTACTGGATTTTGTTTCCAAAAAGTTCTACATGTGACTTTGAGACTTTGTTCAAGTCTTCTATATTGAAGAAGCCAAGGATAATGGAGCTTCTCTTCTTTCCTGATTTACTATTTGTGGATATATAAACAGTTTTGGTGTTGAGATGTTTGGTTGTACTCATTATTCTGGTTGCTGAGACATTTTTGTTTAGTCCGTATAGTCTGATAGTGATAGTGTTACATTGGGCTAATGTCTTGATATGATTTATATTATTAAATATATATATAATATTTTTTTTTTAACCTTTGCCGTCAACTCAGGTACCTTTTTATCACCTTTTTGCCAGTCTCTCGATATTTTTCCAGGGTACAGGGTGATGATGTCGATCCTAAATACTTGTCTTAGGCCTAAGCCTCTAAGTATAGATGGTGGAAGTGGAAAGTTGCTATTTCAAGGCAAGCAGACCTTTGCTATCATGTCAGGATAATCATTGCCTGCAGCCACCACTACAGTATTTCAACTATTCAGTTTAGCCAAGACTTACTAGGATTTAGTCAGTGAGATATCATTGGCGGGATGAGAGTACACCAGTACACCAAATTCGTTTGGGAATTGGATCCAGCCTTACTCTTCCTAATCTAACCTAGCAACACATGTGGAGGATTACAATTTATGGAGGCATGCAGTCAACCATCACAAGTGTATCCTTAGGATAGAACATCCCATGATACAAGCGACCTCCTGCAATCCTGACCAGATCCTCGCTACCAACGGATATGTGAAACTCTTACTGATAGTTGTATGACTAATGGTTTTAGCTGTCTGTACCTTTCCTTCCACTACTGGAAAGATCCTATAAAACTTCTTTCCCCTTTTGGAGGTATTTCCTGGGCAATACTTGATCAGAAAGTTTTATCAATCAGATCATCTATCTTTTTGACCTATGGGGTGTAGTCTATCCATAAGGCTTCTTGATCGCTGGAACAACCCAAATTGCTTTCTATCACGAGTTACAGGAGCAGTGACACAAAGTCCCATTTGGAATATGTGAATTGCCCCCAGCTGGGATTGAACCGTAGTTCATAGGTTAGCCCTACCCTGCCTTAGCCCACTGAACTATGACCGGGTAGGTCTTTGTAAGCATTATTTATTATACTATTAATTTATAAATTAATAATATATATTTTTATTTATTTATTTGTTTTTGTAAGTAAACATTATTTCTTTATTTAATTTATGTATAACAAAATATTTATTGTAAAAAAAACAATGTTTCTTATATGTTAGTATAATAAATATAATACTAGCTTAACTATAGTAATTAAATAATTAATATTAAAAGTAAGTTTATAACAATATATTTTACTATAATACTAAGTAACTATAAATATTTATTTAATATTAAGAAAAATAAAAATAATATTAGACTTTGATTATATTTGAAATAATTATATTTATATTAGATAAAAGAATTAGTAACTATAAATTAGTTATACTAATTAATTTACTTGAGTTTTATTTAATTTCAGTAAAAGATAAGATATTAGTTGTGTTGCAACATAATTTTTAAATTAAATTGTATAATTGAATTAAGAATTTATTGCTACCTTAATTCAATTAATGAAATTTGTTATAAAGAAAATTTTATTAATTATCTTATATAATAATTTTTTATTTTTCATATATGAAAAATTAATCTAAAGTTATTGTTTAAATAAAGAATTTAATTAATATTATTTATAATTTGATTAGTTTTTTTTAAAACTTTAGAATATTTAAAGATATATTAAATATCTTTGATATAGAATTTACATTTTGAACAATACATGTCTAGATATTAATTTGAAATATATTTTTATTTATTTATTTATTTTTAAATTGACTAAAGATATTAAATATAAGACTTTATTAATAATTATATATCTTGTTATTATATCAGATATCTTTACAAGTTAGACTATTTCTATTCTAAATATAAGTTAATTTTATCCAATAATTACTATTTTCAGTATTACTGATTTTTCCTTAGATCAACCTGACTTTTCTGATTAATTAGCTTTTAAATATTAAGGATATAAGCCCATATTAAATAAGATTTATACAAGAGAAAGGAAATTTTATCACTAGTTTAAACCTATTCATTCTATTGGTTTAATTATATTTTTTGATTGTTTGCCAGAAAAAGATTATATGAAATATTATTATAAAGATTAATTTCAATTATTTCAATTATCATTTATTGCTAATCCTTGAAATATATTATTAATATAATGCAATACTATTATTTTTATCACTTGTGAAACTATATCTTTGTTTGGATTTCAATTTAATCTTATAAATTTTTATTAAATGCATTTGGCTTGGTGATTTTTGTTTAAATTTTTACCACCTATAACTAATAATTTTATTCTTTCAGTTTATAAATATATTTTTATTTATATATTTTTATAAAATATTTATATAATAGAAAATAATTATTTTAAAAAATTTTTATTCTCTTTATAAATATTTAGATTGTATTTTTAATTTTGAGTTAATAAAATAATTATTTTGTTTAACTACTTATATTTTTTTATAGTTTTCTTTTTTAAACAAATAAAATTTATTGTTTAAATTATTGCAATATATTTAAACTCTTATATTTAAATAAAACAAAATATAATTTGTTAAATTATATAATTTGTTTCTATTTTTTATTTCAATTATGTTTGACTTGATATTGATTAAATATTTAAATATTATTTATTTGATAAAAGTAATTTTTTTCATATTGTATAGCTTTTGAATCCCGCTTTATAAAATAATTTTAAATTGTATTTTTATGAAATATCATATTAAATTGAATATTAATTTTATTTATTATATCACCTAGGAGTATAAATTGATTTTTTTAAATATATGATCTGTGAATTTATAGTGTAGTGGTTGATACTCTACAGGTTAAATCACAAGATACCAGTTCAATTCTATATAAGAGCTGTTGAATAGAATTAATATAATATCTGATACTATAATCTGTAAAAGTATTGTTTTTCATAAGAAGTTATTTTATACACTAATACAATGGACATTAATATTGTGATTTCCAGAAAAGGTGTTATGGTGCAATGATCATTCAATTGGTGTTACAATTATCATCAGAAGTTGCAAGATATATGAGGTGTCCATTTTTGACAAGCAGGTTTGATGATCACATCCCTAATATTTAGTATCTTTTTATAAATCCCTGTCCTAGTTTCATTTCAATCCAGTAATAAACTGATCTAGTAGTGTTTATCCCAAGAAGGTATCTAACAGTAAGGTCTGTTTTATGCAAAGTTATATAAATCACTGTTTAGGCAATAAGAACCAATTATAAGTCTATCTTAAACATTCTTGAATATTATTTAGATAAATAAAAAATTAAATAGTTAACCTAGCTATAGGTGGTGATAAAGGGATTTATTTCTGATAAAGCAAGCAGGTGTCATGTAACTTTATTTGCCATATAAAAGATATTACTTCCAGTGCATCCCTTTATTTTTTTTAAATTCTTTCCAATAAAATAAAGCAGTTAATAAATCTACTAATGACTCAGTAAACAAGCAAAGTTTTGATATATTTGTATCAACCTCTATTCATTAGGAAAAGTTGATAGCAACAACTGATATGTGGAAAAATCCCCATATAGTTTAGCATACGTAAAGATAATTAATGTTATAGTATAGTTCTATATAGTAATATGTATGAATATATGTAAATATTAACTTTAATAAAGTTTTCTAAGCAAGGTCTATACTAGCATTTAAAAAAAAAAAAAAAAGGATTTTTTTAAATATAACATTGCAAAACCTGTTTGTTATATTCAAATAATCTTTTGGAATATATATTAGAATGTTCATTCTTTTTTTTATAACAATTTATCGTATTGTGGATGATCAAGGAAGTTGAAAAGCAATAATGATGTCATTAATGGTGGGAAACGGCAAGTCTGTCATTTGCACACAGGTCTGGTCGCGACACATCACACAACAGCTAAGTAGGCCCACTTTGCACTATTTAGCTATTGTTCTTGTCGTCACTAACACTTTCTTGTCTTGTAGGCGAAAGAGGCGATTGAATTTGACCGATCTTCGTCCTTATGTCACATGATCACGGGCGAAACTAAAAGATAGCACAACAAAAATAGAACGCAAGGGTTTTATCACACAGATAAAGGTTATACGTTAACTGAACACACTAGCTCACAACGATGAGCACACAATTGCTGTCTTTATTATTACGAAAGTTTGGTATATTTATACATGTTTTTCATTATCCCAACTATCTTAATTATCCTCATTATCCCAATTATCCCAATTATCCCTCCTATTTTTATCACGATACCCGTTATAGAATCGCGTGACGACTCACCCCTTATTTCCCTGTAACACTGGGAATAAGCACGTTTTTGAAAAAAATCTTTTTATAGTAATTAGTCGCTAACTCATTCCGATAATTTATTATAGGGGGCGTGTATAACAGATGACGAATGAAACAACATATTTTAGTTAAAATTCATATGCATGGAAGATCTTGGGGAATTTGGTGCACGTTTGTTAGAAAAAGAAAATCAGCTTTAAAAAAAGATGCTTGAATGGATGAATTAATTAATTATTGTCCTTCGCTACGCTTCGGACAATCCAAACTTGAAAATGTCTGTCTGTCACTAATGAACTACTGACAATAAAATTTTAGAATTATGCAATACCACGAATAATTTTTAGCTTCAGACGCTCAAACAGTTTCTGTTGCCTAGTTTTATTTATTTTCATATTCATACTAGTTTCTTGAAATACATGATACAATAGAATGTTGAATTAATGTTTGTTGATGAAATAAAAATCTACGCTCGTTAAATTAAAGCAATAATGAATATGATAAAATTTATAAACATATAGTTAATATTCTTATTATAATAAATTAATACGTAAGTTTACACGGATAAATATTATACTGTATTTACAACGATCCAATCAAGTCGCACAAATTGAGATTCACCCATTTGAAACAAATTTTCTCGCATAGAATCTATGCATATCATTATAACATTCATTCTTTTTCCAATCCTCATCAGCACTATCCAACATTTCATTGTATTCTTTCTGAGTCATCGTCGTGCTTTGTATTACCGCTCCGTCATCACTCGTAATTTCTACTAAGCTCGCATCTTCTTTCTCTTTTCCTTTGAAACTACTCAGCTGCGGCATCGAACAATTATTAATTGTCTCTAGGATCATAGGACCAACAGTACGACGATAAAATTGTATGAAATTCTCCCGGGTAATCACGCCAACTCGACTGGAACCATGATCATAATGCACCAGCGTTTGTATTTTATGATGAAAATCAGCAAGTTGTCCGGCACAATAAGATTTCAACATTTCACCGAGACATGGCGCAATTTCCAAGTTTACTCCTATCAATCGACCAAATTTTAAGTCTATCACAAAATGAGGTAAATGGTAAGTATTCATTACGAAAAAATCATTTTCTCAAAATAATATCAGTACTCACATGCTTCATAAAGCTTTGAAAATTTTGTTGGTAAATTAACGATCTTTGGATCTACTTCACACAATTCAATCCATCCACCAACCTTAGTGACACGAACCAATTCGGGTATTACCTTATTTTGCCACTGTTCCTCGGTAAAATTAAATGCGGCATTTTGGAGGTGAACAAAGTCGAACGTGTTAGCTTGAAATGGTAATCCACTGCTTTTACGTTCTTTCTTTCCAAGTGAAGGGCGTCTCAAATTGAATTCAACATCAAAAGGCTTATTATCATCACTAGAGTTGTGGTCATTCGTTTCAAAGAGAATATTCGATTGTACGAAAGTTGTATTGAAGGGTTTTATCTCTAATGGATATGTAGGAACCATATCGACACCGAAGAATTGAGATCTTTGGTAGGTCGTGGCCATGTCTAGTATCCACGTTCCTGGACCACAACTTATAATAAAAACGATATTTCCTTATTAGACAACTTTGTTAGGTAAAAAAAAAATTTATTTATTTATTTATTTACCCTACATCTAGGACTTTACATCCGCTCTCGAGCATTTCTTCAACCGGAGCTGAAAAATTTCCTTGCCAAATATAACGAAACAAGAAGTGTTGTAGTTGTAACCGATCAATTTCTTCATCGTCTAAAGGTAAACAGTATTTTGAATTCGGAACGTTATAATATTTTCGACCATTTCTATACTGGAACTGAATATTTTCTTGCGAACGATGAGACAGAGATTGAGAGAATGAATTTTTTGATGGTTCTTCCGACTGACGCGAAATTTGCATAGAAAAAGTAGAATGAGAAGAGGACGGGAAAGGAGGATGCGTAGGGAAAGTTATTGTTCTGCATGAAGATGCCGAGTGACGACGTCTTGAAATGTTCGGTAAAGAGAGTAATTCTTTTTTGGATAAAGTTGAATGTCCGCTTGTAAACTCAAAACGTTGCGAATTTTCTTTTTCTGGGGAAGAGATAGAAGAGACAGTATTTCCCATCTTTTTCTTGGATGTTAAAAAAATATTTCTTTTAGCAATCAACTTAACGAATATAACGCGAGCAAAAATCGTGATTTGTAATAACAAAAAAATGAAAGGCAAAAGTGGGCATTATTTTTATGGTTTACGTTTTGAAAATTCTTGTCAAAGAGAATATTTTTTATAACAATTTTGTTATAACTCTTCAATTGCCACTATTAATACAGGCCAATTTACTCGGCATCATTATTGCAATGCAAGCCTTTTTTCTTTTTTCTCCCAAATGTTTGGTCAAAATATGGATACATTAATTTGGTACACTGCGTCTAAAATAGCTATTAAACTTCTGTTGGGGTGGGAATCGCACATCATTTGAATTCCCAAATGTCCGTATATGTAATAACCGCTAAGGTGATATTGGAGAACCAATAATCTTTCTTTTCATCTAAACGTTAGTGCCTAGTACGTAATCAAAAATGTATACTATAATAGGTTAGCCTTTTTATAACTTAATGCATTGTTTAATGCAAAATTATAAATCACGGATTTTCAAATGCGTATTTTTTTTTTTTTGTTTTTTTTTTTTAAGAAACAAATGGAACTCCTGCTTACATATTCCTAATAAGGGTTCTCACGGGGCACCCAGTCAATTGAATTTATGTATAGCGAAAGCGTTCGTTTATTTGAATTGACGTTATTTGTTTGGATTAATACTGTAACCGGATAAAGGTGATGATGATCTGAGAAATTACTGTATTTATGCAAATTAATTACCTCGAAGAAAATAAAGTTTTGAATGTGTACTAAATCACTTATGCTGGTAACTTTTATTTGTACTTTTGATTTACCGAAATGTTGCATTACACTTTAAACGTTACAAAAATCGAATTTTTGCGCCTTTGCATCTGTTTTTCAGGGTTTGCTAAACAAATAAGCACGAACATGATTCAGAATGGTGTCGGGGCTCATGACTAGATGCAAGTACCGATTAAAAAGAAAAAAATTTTTTTTCATCGACGGTTATAGTTGAAAAAATATGATCGCAACACAAAGTCATTGATTAATAGACCGTACATAATTGGGTACTTTAAATCGACCTTGTCTATTACGTACAGTATATACAGTATATTGCTATAGAATATTACAAAAATTGTTCCTATTATAAAGTTAATAAAAAAAAATTATTTCCGTGTAATGTTCATGAGTTTCTTGGCATTTTCAGCTCACACAGAATGTGCAAATTTTTGATTCGTATAATTACAACATACAAAACAAATACTCTGTCCTTTCAATAAGGTTGAACGTCAATCAACTTTAAACAAATAATAAGCATTTTTGTTTTCTAATTTTAATTGTCTCGTCGTAATTGTTATTGCGTTGATATACCATATATTTAATTGAAATAACATAGAATATTGCTTAGTATTATTCCTTTGAGAGATACATTATAAAACGTTTCTCATTCTACTATGAACCAATTTTTAATCATCACACTTAAAATAAAATAAATTTAATTTAATATTTGACACATTATTATTATTTTTTTTTCTTCTTTTTTTAAAAAAAATTGTAGAACATTAGATTCGAAATATTTATTAGTATATTTATAATATCACATTACAGTATATCAATATCTTTACAAGTTTAATACTATAAATTAATATTAACCTATTTACTGTATAATGCTAATTACAATTATTTTTAATGTACTTTAATGTATGTGAAATTAGTTATAATATTGAATGATTAGTGTTCTTACAAAACTAATATGTTATCTTGTAAATTTTTAAGATGTTAAAAAGTCAAATGCAGATTAAGTGTATTGGCAACTAAGTCAAGAAAAAAAAAGAAATTTGTCTTATATTGAAAGTTATTTTAATATTCAATAGCTTTGATTTGTAAGCTACAGTATTATTTGATTATTTAATTTAAAATAAACTGTATATTAATCTTAGCTAAACATAAAACCTATTTATTATCATAATATTATTTTTTAATATATCATACCTTCTATTAAATTATAAATTGGATTTAATTTTTTTTTTAAATTCAGAATAAAATTATCTGTTTTACTAAAATAAAATAATAACAAATCAAAAAAATTGATAAAATAATATAAAGAAAAAACTTTGAAAAAACTTTTTTAAGAAAAAAAAAACTGTTTAGTAATAAAAAAAAATATAAAAAATAAAAATATAAATAAAAATAAAATAATTGGTTTCAGTTTTTAATTATCAAATATATACCAAATAATTTTATTTTATATTTATTAAGCAATTTAATATATTTAATATGTTTATCAGTTTGATTTGATTTGTTTTAAACAATTAATATAATTTATTTTTATTATATTTTATATACAATATATCTCAATAACATTTTTCCTTTACAATTTTAAGTTTTAATTTTATATAATTTTAAATCTAATTATCTTATAAAAGTTTAAATATATTAAAATAGTTTAAACAATAAGCTTGTAATTTAACAAAAGAAAACTATAGAAAATGACATAGTATTAATTCAAAAATAATTATTTTATTAACTTAAAAACAAAATATAAATTTGAGTTTTTATAAAAATACATAAATAAAAATATATATTATTAATATATAAGTCCTTATTAATTCTTTTAAAAGGCTTATATTAAAATATTTTTTTAATTATTATTTGCAATTTTTATAAATTTTTTTTTAATATTTATATTATAAGTATCAAACTGAAATTAATATTATTTATAGCTTTTGTAAATTATTTTTTTTTATATAAATTATTAAAAATATTAAATAAATTAAAT
>CAJVPV010000059.1:0-31850 GCA_910591835.1 Acaulospora morrowiae
AAAAATGATGGTGGGGTATACCCCACCTATTAAATTTAATATAAACTTGAGAATCGAATACAGAATTGAAGAGAATCATTAGGATCCTTAGGCAGACTTTATAGCAAAAAAATATTAATTTGATTAAGTAACTTTAAAAAAAATAATTCATTAAATACCAATGCATAAAAACTGCTATGGCTACTTTACAAAAGTTGTACCCTGCTTGATATATATTTCTCTAGATTTGGCAATTATATTAATTAAGAGCTTAAAGTATTGTAAAGAGCTTAGGGACTCCTAGTTGATAATTTTTTAGATCTTGTAAGGCTTGAAGCATGAAAAGGATTTGATTCAAATTCTTCACACAATTGCTGACAAAACTTTAACATTTACATCTGAAACTACTACTTAAAACTTTTTTGTTATAAAAGCTTGACTTTTTATTAACTCATTTTTTTAAACTCTTTATATATATATTAGATACAAAAAATTATTCTGGTTATTACTATTTCTACTATTCCTGTTATTCCTACTATTTAAGTTATTTTCAGAATCATCAGAATAATCAAAATTACTAGGATTCTTAAGATTTTAGAAATCCTAGAAATTCCTAGAATTTGCAATCACCATGTTACGTGATCAGCATCGATACTGACCTTCACAGTATCTATTGAAAGATTTAAGAAGTTACACTCTACTTGATTATTTAATCTTTAAATTTAATAATATATATTAATTATAGAATTAATTCTTAAAGTATTTATTAACAAATGTAAAGAAGTAAGACCATTAATACTATAACTACATAAGTCAACAGTATGAATGTAATAAGAAACCTATTGATAATTAATATATCAAGTTATAATCAGATTCTTTACAAAATTGCTTTTTGATATTTTGTATAAATTAATATTCTGAATTAGAATTGCAATAGATTATAATTAATTTGTATATGTACAAAAGATTGTTACTATAATAATAATACAAGCATATATTCAATAAATGCTATATATTTAATACTTATTTGCAAAAAAAAAAATAGATTAATATTTGATTATAGTTTAGTATTATAGAATATATTTGATATAATAACATTATTAAATATATATTATTATAGAAAAATCATGACAAGTCAGTCACTTCAATCTAATTTATATTATATAATACTTAAAAGGATTTTTTTTTAAAAGAAATATATGAATTTAATAGAGTTTGTAATGTTAATACAGATTAATCTGTTACTTTATATTCTAACTAGTTATTTCACATGTAGTAATTCTTTTATTATATAATACAAGAGTTCTTCTTATCAAATCAAACTTTATTAAGAAAAATAATTTTTATTATGCAAGTATTATTTATTACAAATCTATCTTATTTATTTTCTTTTTATATATTATATACAGTGTATTACAAAAGTCTTTAGACTAATATTTTTTAATATAACTTAAATATTTTTATTATTAAATTATAAAAAATATATATTTAAGTTTTATATTAATTTAATAATTATTTATTAAGCTTCATAAAAAAAAAAACACTCACTTGCTCACTACTGATTTCTTGAAAATTTCCTTTTATAGTAATCTTCTTGAAAGAAGCACTTTTCTCTTTCTCTTCAATATGTCAACTATGCTATAAGCTCAAGGACATAAGAACTTTAAGAACCACTATTGCATTGGGATAGGACCTCTGGTTAAAGGCCAAACAAGTTTAGAAAGAAGTCTTGTTTGTTCTTTGGTTGTATAGAGAAAGACCTGTGGCAATTCTCCTTCTTAATTTTGTCTTTATGCATCTTCTTCTTTACTACTTTTATGATAATCATTTTTCTTACCATTCTTAACATCATCAATTTTTTCCTAAAAGTATATTTAAGTAAAGTTTTGAATTTTCCTACTTGTCTCAACCAAATCTTTTCAAACAACAATATAGTATGCTTTATTATATCATCTCAACGATTTTAAAAAATTTCTCAAAATCAAAAACCAAAACCAGCTTAACCTTTTCAAATGATTTATACAATTTCAATGACCAATCCAATTTTGACACTTCAGTTTAACAAGAACCAAACCAGTATTAACTTGTTAGAAATGATAATAATAACAATATCACACAAAGATTCAACAAAAACTTATTAAATCAAGACTAAATTTCTGAAAATCTTCCATATTACTAAAAAAAATATTTCCATCTGTTATAACTTAGCTGTTTATAGATAGGCATAGGCCATTCATGAACCACTTTTGGTGTGGCACCATTTACTTAATGTAATGTAGTATTAAAAATTATATATACAATAGGCTAACATTAACTTAAATAGATATTTAATATAATGACAGTGCTATCATTTAGTAAATAAAATACCATATTTTATACTTATTCACAATATAAAAAAAAATATTTAAATTTTATTAATAAATTTATTATAAATTATTAATTTAAAATAAAAAAAAATTAAGCTAAAAAATTTTCTTCAGATTTTTTAAATAACTGACTATAATTAAATATTAAAAATCAAAAAATATATATTATTATATATTGTTTCTATTTCAAGAAAAATTTAACTAATATCAGGGAGATATTTTAAATAGACAGGGCTAATGTAATATATTAAAGTTCCTAGAGATGTACAAATTGGTACAATTTTGAGGTATATGAGATCAGGTGAAAGAGGCAATAGTAATTTGTTTTGTAAAGATCAAGTTATTTATTTAATAAAATATATGTTCAAGCCTGCCAATTCCTAGGTGAAATTGAAACCTTTATATATATATTTGAGTTATAATAGTTTTGTACATGATAATTATATACTATGGTAAAAATATAAGTTAAGATATAGATACTATCTTCATCAAAATATTCAATTGTATTAGTATTCACATAGGTAAATACTTTGGCAAAGATAATATAAAAGATAAAAACAAAATAAAATAGAAATATTCTAGAAATAGTAAAAGTGCAATAGATACAATAAATACTGAAAGTGCAGTAACAGATTTGTAATACAAGACTATTCTAGAATAACTAATATTTCAAGGATTAATGCTAGTGAAAATCAGGCAAGGGGTAGTGAAAATCTTGGGCAAAGATCAAGTGTAACAATATATACAGTATATTAAATTAATTGAATCAAATAGAATCAAATAGAATCAAATTAAATTGAATCGAATAGAATAGAATTGAATAGAATCGAATCAAATTAAAATTTTATTCAATTTTTTAAATAAAAGAATCAAATCGAATCGAATCGAATTGTTTAAATTTGATTCTAAATAGAATCGTTTGGATTCTTAGCTGGACTTTTATAACTTTTGGAATTTTCAATAAAATGTTGAAAGCACATCTTTATAAATTTTATAGTTTCACTATTATTAACATAACAAAGGAATAATGCAATTTTAGTATTCACTAACTATCTTATTAAATGAGTTGTCTTTTAACTGATTCATATAACAGTAATCACCTCTGAGATTACAAAAATATTTTTTAATATTATCTTTAGAAACTATAGATTGCCAAAAGTAATTGTATTTGACTTTGATACCAAATTTATTAGCCACTTCTAGAGAAGTATTTTTGAATAATTAGAAATTAAGCTATTAATATCAACTGCCTTTCATCTTCAAACTAATAGATAAACTGAGTATCTTAATAGAACTTTGGAGAAAATACTAAGAATCTATATTACTTACAATTAAAATACTTTGGATAAGTATCTGCTTGCTATCAAATTTCTTTATAACAACTTTAAACAAGCTTTAATAGGATTCATACCATTTAAGTTGAATTGTGAACAACACTTAAACATATCAATTACTATTATACAAGAAGTATTTAATATAATATTTGCTGTTACCAATTTTATTAACTATTGAAACAATATAATTAAATTTCTTAGAAACCCTTTCTAAAGGTTAGAAGTCTTCGAGTATAAAATTTCAAGAATTATTCTCCTGGAAGTGTCCTTAAATGTTCTTGGTTAACAATGGAATAGCAGAAATTAAATAGTTTGCCTAGCTACAAGTGGTAATAAAGGATTTATCTTGATGGATTGAAGTTGACATTGGAGGATTTTTATTTACCAGAACAAACTCTTCTACTATTCTTTCAATTTTTCTTTAATTTCTTAAAAAATAATATTTTTTTTACCTCTTAGAACCACAGATTGTTATTGGAGTGACAGTCTGAATGTAAGATGGTGATAATTTTTCTCAAGATCAAGAAGTAGTCTTGGAAAAGGAGCAATTATATTATACCCTACAATTATGCTTAGAGAGTTATATAGCTCATTGACAGGTGTTCTGTATTAGACACAGTTTAGCTCTAGTATATAGCCTTAGGGCTTAATGTATTATTATAATATTTTTTTAAAGAATAATAAATACAGCAAATGCAGTCTGATTAGAGAAAAAAAAATAATAATTAAAATTTCTTAAGATATATTGTAATATAAATTAAATTAAATAATAAAAATTTGATATAAATTTTTATTAATAAAGTTGAATTTAAATTAATAATAATAGTTTATTAAATCTACTCTTTTATAATTAGAATTTTTAATTAATATTGAAATAATATTATGTAATTTATAATAAATTTAATATTAACTTAAAAAAACTCTTATCTGTTCATTATTGATTTCTTGAAAATTTCCTTTTATAGTAATTTTCTTAAAAGAAGCACTTTTTTCTCTCTCTTTAATATGTCAATTATGCCATAAGCTCAAGAATATAAGGATTTTAAGAATTACTGTTATATTGGAATATAACTTTTAGTTAAAGGCCAAGCAAGTTTGAAAGTCTGGTTTGTTCTTTGATTGTATAAGAAAAAACATGTGACAGTTCTTCTTCTTAACTTTGTTTTTATACACCTCCTTTTTTATTATTATCATAATAATTATTCTCCTTATTATCCTTAATACCATTTATTTTTTTCTAAAAGTACATTCAAATAAAGTTTTGAATTCTTCTACTTGTCTTAACCAAACTCTTCTAAATAACTTAAATATAGTATACTTTACTGTATTACTTTAACAATATTAAAGATTTTTTCAAAATCAAAAACCAAAACCAGCTTAATCCATTCAAATGATCTATACAATCTTAATAATCAATTCAATTCTGACACTTCAATTAAACAAAAATCAAATATGTATTAACCTATTAAGAATGATAATAATAACAATATTACACAAAGACATATCAAAGACTTATCAAATCAAAACCAATTTCTTGAAAATCTCCTATATTACTAAAAAAAATATTTCTACCAGTCATAACTTAATTGTTTATAAATAGGCATAAGCCATTTATGAATCACTTCTACTGTGATTTTATTTATATAATGTTTTTATTATTTTAAAAGTTTTTTATGCAATAGGCTATTGTTAACTTAAATGGATACTTAATATAATAACAGGATTATTAATTAATTAATAAAGTCTTACATTTTTATATTTATTTATAATAAAAAAAATTTAATATTAATTTGATATTAAAATAATATTATTAGATCTATAAATCAATAATATAATAGGTAGTGTATTCAGATTTTCAAATGCAGATTTATAATTCAATATATTTAGAAAACAAATTGTATAACTTTATTCTTTATAATAGATTTATTAATTTTTTTATATATGTTATACTCAAATATTCAGATTATTTTTATATTTAATTAGATTGTATAAAGATAGAATCTTTAGTATTTTTAATAATTACAAACTGAAAATAAATCAAGGTAAAAAAGATTATGAGAAAAAGCTTCTGATCTAATTTTTATTATAAGCTTATATTTTTTCTTATATGGGTAATTATTTTTGAAGGTGACAAAAATGCTATATATGATTTTTTTTTTTTTGAAGGAACAGATGGTCCTTACATATTATTTTTATTTATAATTTTAGACTTGCAAATTACAAAATTTATAACTCAATAGTGCAATATACGTCTCTCTTTGTCAGGAAGAGTTAAATGCCAGGCTCACTGAAGGCCCTTCTGCCTAAGCTTCTTGGCACCACTCAAGAATATAAGAAAAAGAAATTCAAAACCTATATTATATCTTGAATGGCATTTAGCTTTCTAGAAGAATTTGAAACCTAATCACATGAAGATGCTGCAGCCACTATATACAGATTGGCCTCCAAGTCATGACTAGGATTGACAAGCTTGCTTTCCAAATGTAGCTTGATGTATAACAAGCCAAATGTGTTTCATCTTATACTTCACCTGAATAACTTGCTCAATTAGTTAAGTGATTGCTACTCCGGTTAGGACATCCAGTAGAGATTAGCCTTTTATCTGACCACCTAGTATTTAACCTTCTTTACCCTTCTAGAATTGTGACAGATTACAGGTTATTCAAGTCTGTGGCACCTACAGCAAGTAGGGAAGGGAACAGCTGCTCTTTATCAAAAGCTTCACATACATAGCCATATTATTTAAGCAATCAGGTAGAATCCAATACAAGTATAGGGCAGGAGGAAATAGAGGAGAAGTGTTTAGACATGTAGTAGTGATTGTTAATAATCATTATTGGATGTTATGGATGTTATGGAGTTGGAGTTTCTTATAGATGTTGTTACCTAACCTTGTATAATGAGCCTATATTGTCAGAAGGGTAAGTGAGAAACTTTTGTTGTTATTACCAGCTCGTGTTGTGGGGATAACTAGAATTTCTGATCTTCACGTATTATTCTACTAGATTTCTTCAATCACTAGCATGACACCTGCAGACTAACCTGGCTTATTGTTAATTACATTGGTATTGGCTACCATATTCTTTTGGATACAGTAGAACACAACTCCTTGAATACTTTCGGATAATAATAGTTGTATACCGGTTTCTTAAATGTATCTAGTTTAACCATCAACAAGTAAACAATATCGGATTTGGTAATAATGACCATGTTGATCTTTTGGAGAGGTAAGCCATCCATCCTTTTTCTGTGAGGCCATGAAAGAGAAGAAAATTTTGAAGCCCATGTCTTAAGAAAAGTTATCACTTCTGTATATGGTCTTGAGAAAAGAGAGCCGACTAGCCAGGAGTAAAGATAAGTTCCTAAATTAAAGGTGAGGACATAATTCAAATGTTCCTCACTATTAAAAAAGTTTTTTTTTTAAATATAAGGTCAAAAAAAAACTACCTATAAAGGTTTTTTACAATTTAGAACATTTAATTCAAGTGTTTTTTGAATTATGTTCCTATTAAAGTAATAAATAAATAATTATGTCTCTTTAAAAGGGACATAATTGATCTGTGAAATTTTATATGCTAAATAGTTTAGGAACCCATCCTTAGCCAGGGGGTTGATGTTATAGAGAATAAGTTTATAAAAGAAAGAGAGGTCTAGAAAGAAAACCTTCAAGAAGAAGGAAAAATCCAACTTTGGCAAGAAAGGGGAAAAAGAAAGGGAAGGAGTAAGTTTTATATAAAAGAGTCTGAAGAAAGGAGGGGTAAGAAATAGGAAAGAGAAAATAAAAAGATATGGAAAAGGGGAAAGGTAAAAGTAAAGAAAAAAGAGTAAACAATTCAAAAATTTTCTAAAAAGGAAATTTTCAAGCACAGAAGGAGAAGTGGGAAAGAGTTTCCTATATATAATTTTTTCAGATTCAACTTTTAAACAATACATATATAATATAAATTTTAGGATCACCAGAAAATTTCCAGTCCATCTTTGAAAATAATTACTGTATCTATATAATAAACTTTATTATATAATATGTTAATACAATATAAGCTAGCTTTAAAGAAATTATATAATGTAAATACTAACAACATGGAATATAAAAACAAAACAGTAATAGCTCTTAAATAATATTGTATATAGAAGTTGTATCTTGCTTGATATTTATATTTTTAAATTTGATAGCTTATATTAACCAAGAGCTTTTAGTAATATCTATTAGAAAATCAAGAAGTTGTGTTCTATTTGACTATTATAGTTCCTAAGTTTGATAGCAAATAATTAACTAAAGAATAATATTTTTAAAGTATTTACTAGGAAGTATATGTTTTTATTATGAATTACTTTATTATAACTATATGAGTTAAAGACAAGATATAATAGAAGAATTTATATAAGACTAATATGTATTAAGAAAAAATTAAAACTTAATTTAAGACTTAAAATTTAAGATTGAACCTTAACATATTTGAATTAATCAGGTTAGATAATTTAAAATATAAATAGAATTTCTATTTTTTAATAATTCTATCTAGTATATTAATATACTATATTTACTTAATATTAATTGATATATAGTATGTATAAAAAAAAATTGGCTTTTTTAATTACAATTTTTCTTTTAAAATTAGTTAATAAATAATTAACACAATTGTGCAATAATTATAGTGATAGTATTATATAACTTCTTGTATATGCTGACATATTTAAATAGCCTTACTCTATAAAAAAATTTTTTTAAAAAAAATATCCAACATCAGGTTAACTTCTTAATGTCAAACAATTCTTTATTTCTGGAATCAGAAAATATGTTTGCTTAAGGAATTCCAAAAGCTTACCAACATTTCTCGCTCTACAATTAAGTACAATATCCAAAAAATAAAAAAAACTGTAAATATTACATATTTGAGAAGTAACGGTTGTCCAAAAAAGATTAGATTGGCAAAGGTACATGTTCTCAGATGTTATATTAACAAGAATAGCTCCTTATCTTTGCGAACTTTGGTCATAAAACTTTCCAGGGATGGAGAGTCCATATCACACTTGACTGTAGGAAGGAAATTAAAGAGCTTGGTTTATAAAAATACTCTTCCAGTGGATACTCCAATACTTATAGATCTTCATAAGGAAAAGCAGGTTAAATAAGTGATAAAACATCTTAACGATAGTTGAGAACAAATCCTGTTTTCTGATAAGACAATTTTTTCTTTATTTAGGAACATAATAAAACAATGATACAAGAACCATAAACCAATTAGGCCATTTTCTAAAAACAAACAAAAAATTTTTGCCTGAGAGAATTTATATCAAAAGCAAAACATCTTTATTTTGCTTTACTAATATCATAAATGCTGAATTTTATGTCGAAATCTTGCATCAACACCATTCAAAAATCAGAAGAATGCTTGATAGGCAATGGAGGTTTCAACAGAATAATAACTTGAAGCATACAAGCCAAATTACTTAAGAGTTTGTTGACAAGACTTTCCCTGAGATTATTGATTAACTGGCCAATAGCCTGGACCTTAACTCTATAGAAAACCTATGGGGTATCATTAAAAATAGTGAGAAAAAGTGGTTACTATCAAATCTTGATAAGTTAAAACATTTCATAATTGAAGAATAGCAAAAAATTCCAACTAATACTTTAGCTAATCTTGTTAAATCAATGAAACATCATTGTCAGCTAATTATCGATAATGATGGCGATCAAATTCCTTATTAATGTATTTGTTTTTTATAAATAAAAATTTATATGTTTTTATTTTTTAAATAAAATATTGTACATAAAATTTAATTAAAAATTTAAAAAATTATTAAAAAAAAAAAAGTCATTTTTTTTTTATACATACTGTAATTAAATTATATAGATGTTAGGTGTGAATTAAATCTGTAAAAAGAAAAACTGTAAAATGTAAAGTAAATAATTAAATACTCAATAAAAATATTATACATAGTAGCATCTTTTATTTAAAAAAAAATAAAAAAAAATAATACTATTATAAATTTTACTTGTAATAAAATAGTTAATAAATAATAATTTTAATATTAAGTATTCAAAAATCATATAAATTTATAATAAATATATTGTAGCAAGTAATTTATTTAGTTATAATATAATATTTATATTGTATTGTTATATTTTTTATTTATAAAAAATTAATAAATATTGATTTGCAACTTGATTAAATAATTAAAATCAATTAAAAATTTTTAAAATTTTTATTAGAAAATATCAAGTTATATTTGATTTGATTTGATAAATCTTGACAAATTACAAAAAAAAAAATCAACTTCATAATTAGCAATAGATAAATAAAACTTTGAAATATACCGATTTTTTTTGGTTTTGATCAGTAATTAATTATCAATGAATAATTATTGAATGTATACATGTATGTATTTGAATGATAACTTTTTTTTTTTGATAATGATTATTATAAATATTATTAAGAATTTGAAATTAATTTAGATGTCTATGTACAGTATGTGTACAATATATTGAATATTATATGCGTAATTATTATTTTTCGTCTTCGTTTTTAAACAATAAAGGGTCCAAAAAAAAACCACCGCCCACAAAGATAATTAGTTATCCATATACCGTATATAAGTTTTTAAATAATAAAATAAACATCTCACAGCCTATTTTTAGTTATTTAGGACAGTGATAATTTTTCTAACATGACGCCCTGTTTCGATTTCACAACTTTTGCGAAAATTTGACGCGAATTTTTTTTTAAAAATTTGTGAATTGGTTGTGATAAATATAAATTTGTAAATTTTTACCGTACCAATTCGTCGATGTCGAATTATAATTTCATTAAGGACATTATTTATTACCAAGAATAAATTCAAAGGATTTGATTTTTTTGCAAACCATTCAGAACATGAGAAAAAAAAAAAAATCCCTACCTCGGAGGCAAGACAAACTCCACCGTTGATAAATATTAATTTGCGTCGGCATCTTTATTTACCAAGTATCAAAAATAAGAAATAATTATGCTCTATCAAAATATATCAAACGAAAATTGTTCTACCTAATACATTACATCGGAATCATCCCAAAAAAAAAAATTAAAATATTTTATGGGATTAATTTGTTATATGACTACAGTATCTACTAATAAGAGAAAAATTCGAAGTGTATGGAGTAAGAATGATGATGTTACAAATATAATACTAAGTACAACAGAATTATGCAATAGGATTTTGACTAAGAAGAAAATACAAGTGTTGGATGAATTGTTACACACAATCGTTCCTCCAAGTTCAGTCAGCCGGTTTCCGTCCGACTATTCTTTCTCGGGGAAGGTTTCGTTCGCGTTCGTTTTATCTTCGGAGGTTCATTTGGCGCGATTGGTCTCTTATCTAACAACAATTTTGCGGTTTAACTTCTTGTAACTTTTACCAAAAAAAACAACATTAACTTACTAGTTAGACTTGGGGATTCAGATGCTGACTTCGTGGTAGATTCTAATTTCAAATTAGCATTTGATGTTGAGGGCGAGGAATCAGTAAAGTCATTGGAAGTAGATGTTTGCGTGTTATCGGACGCTATATTTTCCGTTTTTTCCTTAGGTGTTTTTGCCGGCGGCTCTGGTGGTGACGGACCGGGTGTAGGAGGAGTATTGTGATTTGATTGATTTATCATCGTCTGTGTTTGTTGGTCTTGATTTGCCACTGCAGCCAGCACTTCTACAAAAACGGAATTTAGTGGAGATTAGCAAGGAATTTATTAACCCAAATAATAATAATAATTCTGTCTTACCGAGAGGTCCCTTGTTCGAAGATATGGCAAGAGATATTAACTCGTTTAGTGATACCACTCCTTCAGCAACCTGCAAATTTCATATAAAATGTTATTATATCTGCGTCAATCGCACTTGGAAAATTGGTAATTCCATCTAAAATGAAATTACTTCGAGACTTCTTAATGTTTTCACTGGTATGCCATATTCACCAATCGGACTCTCGTTCGGTATATGACTGTGACGTGGTACATATTCTGTGTGTTTATCGGTCGAAAATTCAAAGGACTCTATTTTGCGAGCCATATTAAATCTCACTTTGAGCTTTCCCGTGGCTACAACCTAAATCACGTGTTATAATTAACATAGATAAATATATAAGATAAAATTCTATACATTCTAATGCATACCATTGATCCGTCTTCGTATTTATATATGATCGAAGTTTTTCCCTCTACTATTGCGGCTGTCTGAGGCTGGGGTTGCATCTGAACCATCACTATATTTTCTCTGAGATTGCCGATCGTTAGCTGTATTGATATAACACCGGATTCAAAGTTTACGTGGAAAAATCTTGGAATGATAGGACACGGTATGTCTAATAAATCAATATAAATTCACTTAATATTTGTTATGTTGATTCGAAGTCCAACAAGAAACAGGCCATCACTCGATTTGATGCAACCAGTATACTGTTAAAAATTGCTGAAATTCCGTATACGAATTATGCAGCACGTTGGATCCACACCCAAGATTCGGTAAACAGGCGATACTGGTTACGTCATTGCGAATGAAAGCAGTCACAAAAAATAACTACCAAATGTTCTCTTTTGGTTATTGGTTTGATTCCACAGTTCATATTTCATTTTTCCATCCTCCGAAAAGAATTCTTCTATAATACGATTCCAATACGTTATATTTTTTTTGTCGGCAGTTTTCTAGTTATCCGATGATTTAGTAAATTATTAGATAATTAGAATGACAAAACGCTGGCTTAAGCAAAGTTAACAGTGATCCTTCTTATCTTCACCTCAGACATTAGGTGTTCGCTGAGAAACTGAAGTTGCAGTATGAAATATCCTTGCATCATTGGCCTACTATGTTTAGTTTTTTTTTGTGAGATGGGTGGGTTGAATAAAAAAGAAAAAAGCATTTCTTTGATTAACTTCTCGATTCCTAAATTCGATTATTCAGATTTCGATGATATATGAGCAAAAATATTTTTAAATTAGAATAGATAATTCTGCAGGACTCGCCTCGGATAAAAGGGAACTAGGTTCCGACTATCACTCAAAGAAAAAGTGGGCGTGTGAATGAAGCTGAAAGTATTATAGTGTTGTTTTCGAAAGAGCACAACATAATTTATACTCACGATATGGGGGGTGATTGATTCTGTGCTAAAGCCAGTTGCACCTGTGGCGGTAATCTAGAATTATTTATATTTGTCATGTTTTGAACCATTGTGGGAAATCCGAGGTTCATGTATGCTGGCGGTACTTGTACTTGACCCATAGCCAGGTGCATCTGCGTTAAACCTCTGGCGGGGTTGGGAACACCTACTATTCCATTAGTGAGGTTCACGCCATTAGCGTAAGCTGCTGGATTTAGATTAGACATTTTAAAAGGCGCTTCGTAAAAATTAACTTGAGAAGTTAGGACAAAGGAAATTTTGCATTTATTTGATTAAGCCTATATTTCCGTTTTTGGCTTAATTGGATCATTGGATTCTTTCAACTCGTCACCTGCCGGATTTCTCGTGACCTGAAAAAAGTGCCACAAAAAATTTTTTTTTGTCTGCCTTCACAAACACACCTCTTTGTAGTCTAGATTGAATTCGCATTAGGTAGCATTGTTATTTTATTATGGGTAAGAAGGATAAAAAAGGAAGAAAGAAGGCTGTAGACGACTGGTGTGTTATCCAAAAAGATCCGTGAAACTTCAAATGATTTTTAAAAGTTTGCGAGTTTAAGAATTATTGAAACTTTTAGGGAGGAGGACCTTCCCACCGTAGATGACTCCATTTCTAAAATCCCCGCTGCTGATCCCGATTTGCCACAAGAACCTACGCCAGTTGTCGAAGACGATGAGTTTGGCGGTCTGATGGCACAGATTTCTAAGGCGACAAAAGCCGATAAAAAAAAGAAGAAAAAGAATGTAGCAAAGGAAGAAGATTCATCGGTGAATGTTGATGACGACGTGACCATTGAACAATCTGAACCTGTCGTTGTGACGGAAGTTCAATCGATGCAACCTGAGGATTGGGCTGATGAAGAGTTTGGATCGATCGGTAAAAAAGAAAAGAAGAAGAAGAAGGAAGTCCATGATGAAAAGGTGCCTAGTACTGAAAATGCTGGCGAAGAAGATGGAGAGATCAAGTTACTGAGCAAGAAAGAAAAGGAAAAGCTAAAGAAACAAAGGGAAAAAGAAAAGAAGAAGGCTGAGGCTGAAAAGAAAAAAGCATCACAACCATCGCAACCGGTAGTACAGGAAACAAAAGAGGAGATCAAAGAGGAGGTTAAGCAACCGATAGCACCTGCGGTAGCAACTGAAGTTGCAGACGAAGAAGAGGAGGAGGAGGATTCAAAATCAAAAGGTAAAAAGAAAAAAAAAAAGAAGAAACCAGCAGCCGAAGAAGAAAAGAAAACATCTTCAAAATCAAAAGCTCCCATTGCTGCCATAAGAGCGGCTTTAGAAGCTCAACGGTATGAGAATTTTTTTTTTTACCTTTGTTGAGGAATCATATTAGTTTTATGTTTACGTGATCCTTTTTCAGTGCTGCTGAAGAAGAAAGACGAAGACAAGAGGAAGAAGAACAAAAGAGAATTGAAGGTGTGGTGATAACTGAAATTTGTAATTTTATGGGAATCAATACGTTCCGGATCCCGATTAACCGTCTGGCGTATTGTTCTCATTAGAGGAACGTCGACGTATTGAAGAAGAAGAACAACGCAAACAGGAGGCTAAGCGTTTAAAAAAAGAGAAAGAAAAGGTGAGAGTCTGATTTCATAATATTGCTTGTGAAAAATTTAATGTTTATGATGAATCTCTTCTTTCAGGCTAAAAAGGAACAACTTAAGAAGGAGGGTAAACTGTTAACAAAAACCCAAAAAGCTAAACAACAACAAGCCCAACTGAGGTTAAAACAAATGATAGAAGCTGGCGTTAAGATAGAAGGTCTAGAAAAGGAAGGTGATCAGAAACCAAAGAGGGTTGTTTACGCGAGCAAAAAGAAGAAACCTAAAAATGAAACGAAAGAATCAATATCAGGAGCAGATGTTTCTTCGCAGATTTCCGAAGGTTTGTTGAAATAAATTATATTTAAGGTTGCTTTTTCCTTTCCATTTTGTCGGTTTCAATACGTTAAAAATTTATATTTTCAAGGGAATCTTGACGAAGTGTCTGAGAAGGGTTCAGAAGAAAAAGAGGTGGTTTCTGGTGAACCTATTAACAAGAACATAAAGGAAAGTTGGGAGGAAGATGAGGATGACGCCGTAGCAGTTAAAAATGACGCTGTGGCAGTTGAAAATGACGACAGTATCAAAGATAGTTGGGATGCAACAACGGATGAAGATGAAACGGTTCCACAACCTCAAGGTAATATTTATATTATTTATGAATATTTTTTTGTTCAAATTTAGAATCTAAAGTTTGATCTTGACTTATGGATTATTCTCATCCAACGCCATCAACGAAAGATGTGCTAGCCAAAAAGAAAGAACAGATAAAGCCTTCAACAAAAGATGTGCCAGTCAAGAAGCAGGAACTGGTAGGAACACAACCGTCAACTTCATCTAAAGCTCCTCAGTCTGAACCACCCGAGGAGTCGGAGGATGAAACAGAAGAGTCCGAATCGGAAAGCGATGAGGAAGATGAAACAGAAAGCGATGATGAAGTCTCAGAACACCAGAAGCAAATCATGAAACGTAAAGCTGAAGCAGCTGAACGCCGAAAGGTTCATATTTTTATGAACATAATTTTTTATAAAGATAAAATTTTTACAGAAACTCCTGACTCAAATAAAATTTAGGCGCGTCTTGAACAAGCTCTCGCTGCTCGATCAAAGGACAACTTGCGGTCTCCAATTTGCTGTATCTTAGGTCATGTTGACACAGATAAGTATATTGTTAGCATCTTTTGTATCTCGCGAAAATTATAAACTGACATTATTTTACTATATAATACGTAGGAGACATTTCATTTCACGACGAGTGTTCTTTTTTAAAGGTGTTCTCGATAGTGAACATCCTACCATTTTTTACTATGTTTATTGATTTTTTCTATGTTCGCAGGCAAATGTTTCGGGAAAGGAACTCCTATTATGATGTATGATGGTCGAATAAAACCTGTTGAAACAATCAAAGAAAATGATCAAGTTATGGGAGATGATAGTACACCGCGTAAAGTCAGTGGGGTAACCCACGGTAAAGGATTTCTATATAGAATCATACCAACACAAGATCCTTTTGCGCAACCTTTTGTCTGTAACGATGCACATATCCTAGTTTTAAAAATAACCTCTGGACCTTCTGTGTATCATCAAGATTCTGAAAATGGAAATTCCTATTTCCGTCTTCTCTATTTTGTATTCAATCATATTACGAATCTTGTGCAAAAAGTGGATAAATTGTATTCGTATCCAAGCATCGACTATCCTACCGCACTTGATGCCGAAAGAGCTGCTTTTCACGACATGGAATTACTTGATCAATCAAAAAATTCTATAGAAGAATCACAGTCCACCTATACTATAATACGACCAGGTTTCATATGGCAACCATCTGTCACACAATTTCTTGATTGTGATCCGGAAGTGAGAGCGGAAGCGAGAATGTATGCCCCCAAAGAAGTTAAGTTCTCAAGATGCGAAGGTGCATTCTCTAGGATAGTCGATCAAGTCGTTGGAGCACCTGCGTCCGTTCCTATAGTTAAACTGTGTGCTTGGCTAATAGGCTTTTGGATCGGTGGTGGGTTTGAAGGCATTGGAGAAGTCAGTCAATATATTAATAAATACATTTCGGAATGCAGTGCTGAGGAGGTTTCCGATAATGAGAATGCCTATCCCAAAAATAGATCAAATCAAAATGTTTTAAACGGACTTTTACAAGAACTTGACATCTTAGTAGAAAAGGACATTCCTTCTATTATGATGTACGATGAAATAACTTTAGTTCGCCTACCGCTGCTTGTTGGTTTAATAGATAGTCAAGGATTTCAGGGTGGGTCTGTAAGAAAGAATGATCGTATAATGAGAAAATTTTTACATCTTTCTCGATCCTGCGGCTATGATAGTTCTATCATCAACACAAATAAAAAGGTTGGTAAAACATGAATCGTTTGTATTCGAAAGAATTATTGAATATCTTATTCTTTTTTCTCAAAGTATGGCGAACTCCTTCGAGCTCAGAGACGAGAGCACCTTTGGAAATTTGAAATAGACGAACTAGGTGTAGGAGAATATTATGGCTTTGTTGTAGATCGAAACCATCGTTTTTTACTCGGCGACTTGACTGTAACACACAATGTAAGTTATATTGCTTTCTTAGATATCAGTTATTTATCGTAAGTAAATTATCTACTAATCTTTATTTTTTTACAAAAGACCAAGTTACTGGATAAAATCCGACAAACGAACGTTCAAGAAGGCGAAGCTGGTGGTATAACGCAACAGATTGGTGCCACTTATTTTCCCATGGAAATTATAAAAATGAAAACCGCTCCGCTTAATAAGGTAACGTAATCTATATAAATTATGCTTATTTTATTTTCATGTATACCACCAACATTACATTATTATTTTTTAGGACGGCACGCAAGAATACAAACTTCCTGGTCTTTTAATAATAGACACACCTGGTCACGAATCATTTACAAATTTACGTTCCAGGGGTTCCTCACTATGTAACATTGCCATCCTTGTAGTCGATATCATGGTGATTAGATAACTTTAATTATAATAGACGTTATTCGAATGGAAAATGCGAATTTGACATATTAATTCGTTAAATTTATTTTAAAATTAACAGCATGGTTTAGAACCACAAACATTGGAATCCTTGAGGTTATTACGTGACCGTAAAGCACCTTTTATCGTAGCACTGAATAAGGTATTGTGATATTAAGGTTGGACCTGTTATTTTTGTTATATTGACCATAAGTTGAATTGTTATTACAGATTGACCGTTTGTTTGACTGGAAATCCATACCAGATAATGCATTCCAAGATTCTCTTAGCAAGCAATCAGAATCTGTGAAGCGTGAATTTAAAAACAGAGTTGAAAACACGATATTGGCTTTCTCAGAACAGGTATACTTATGTTACGTAATTTCCCATCGATTTTATTTGTTCTTTTGATTTTCGTTCATCATATTTATGTTCGCATGATCAACGATCATAGGGATTAAATTCTTGCTTGTATTACGAGAATAAGAACTTTGCCAAAAACGTATCGCTCGTTCCGACATCTGCCATTACAGGCGAGGGAATACCCGACATGTTGATGCTGTTAGTAAACCTAACACAATCTAGAATGAGCAATGAGTTGATGTACTTGTCAGAATTAGAGTGCACTGTGTTAGAGGTTAAAGTGATCGAAGGTCATGGTACCACAATCGATGTTATTTTGTCTAATGGTGTGCTTAATGAAGGCGACAAGATTGTACTTTGTGGCCTTAATGGTCCTATAGTCACCACCATTCGAGCGCTGCTGACACCACAACCTATGAGAGAGTTGAGAATAAAATCTGCTTACGTTCATCATAAAAGCGTGAAGGCTGCTCTCGGTGTAAAGATTTCTGCACAAGATCTGGATAAAGCAATTGCTGGCTCCCGTCTCATGGTCGTAGGGCCTGATGACGATGAAGATGATCTCAAGGATGAGGTTATGTCTGATCTTAAGAGTTTGATGAGCTCGATCGATAAATCTGGTAGAGGTGTATGTGTGCAAGCTTCAACCTTAGGTTCTTTGGAAGCCCTCCTGGAATTCTTAAAAGTATCCAAAATTCCAGTTTCTGGAATTAATATTGGTCCTGTGCACAAAAAAGATATAATGCGCGCAGCCACCATGCTGGAGAAAGCGAAAGAGTGAGCGCTTGCTTTTGAAATCGAAAGTATTAATAAGATTTTTTTTTCTGATGATCTTTTGTGCATGGTTTTTAGGTTAGCTGTTATTTTGTGCTTTGATGTCAAAGTCGATAAAGAAGGACAAGATTTGGCAGACGAATTGGGCGTCAAAATTTTCAAGGCAGACATTATTTATCATTTGTTCGATCAATTCACTGCTTATAATAAGGTATGATAGCAACAGTTGATTATTTTACACCCCTCTAAAATGTGCTGAAGACCGTCATATTATTAGGAAATAATGGAGCAAAAGCGTAAAGATCAAGCTCCTCAAGCAGTTTTCCCTTGTATTCTCAAAATTATTCCTGGCGCGATTTTTAATAAGCGAGATCCTATTATAGTTGGAGTGGATGTGGTTGAAGGTGTTTTACGAACTGGAACACCTATATGCGTAATGAAAGTTGATGCTGAAACGAAGGTAATGTATGAAAAAACAATTCATTTTATTATCTGGAGATCCATTAAATCTTTCTCTTTGATAGGCACGTGAATCCATTTCACTCGGTAAAGTTGTAAGCATAGAACAAAGCCATAAAAATGTTGAAATCGTTAAAAAAGGCCAGGCAGGAGCTGGCGTAGCCATAAGGTTGGAAAGTGCAGTATACGAAAGTCAAAAGATGTACGGAAGGCATTTCACCGAATCTGATGAGTTATATAGCAAGGTATGTTTCCTTTTATTTATTATTTATTGTTAATTCTTTGACACAGTTATTCTAATCAACCATTTTCGACTTCAAGATTTCTCGTCAATCCATAGACGTGTTGAAAGAATCATTCAGAGAAGATTTGTCCAAAGAAGACTGGGCGTTAATAATTAAATTAAAAAAAATCTTAGATATTAATTAAAGTTTTTAAATTATTTTTAAAATATGTTCCTCTTAATTACATCCACAAAGTGATGTACTTTTGGATCGCATTTGTAAGTACCCACGTTTTACAATACCGCCGGGTAATTTACATCATTTCGATGATGACCTTACATTTCAAATATGTAGATAAGTATATACTGTATATTGACAGAAGGTAGCGAAACGAACAACAATAATAGTAATAATAATAATAATAATAATAATAATTTTTATTTATTAACTGGCGTTGTTCATGTATTTACACTTGTTTAATCAACTAATATTTCAGAATATTTTACTAATAAAAATTTATTTTGCTTCATAATATATAAAATATTGTATATCATAAAAGAAACAACATCTCTTATATGTAATAGCAGCAAGTTTGATGCTAGCTTGCCTACATTATCTATACTTAGCTAATATTGAAAAAGAAATTTTAAAACAATACTATATATTAAATATAGTTGACTATATTTATTTATTTAGAAAATTTAATAAGATATAAGAATAAAATGAAAAGTAAAAAAAATATCTGAGATTATAATCACATGAACTACTTGTATTAAAACTATATTAATTAAACTATAAAATCTGTGTAAACAAAAAGAATATCTGAATATTAGCTCTGGACTTAAAGATATACCCCTTGTTAATATATATAATAAAATATGATTGACATTGTTTGTTATTATGATAATTATTGTTGTTGTTATTATACTAAAAAACCAGTTTGAATTGGTTCAGTTTTTGCTTTTTTGTTTTGACAAAATCTGATTGAATAATTGAAAAGCAATGATTATCTGAAGAGAATAAACTGATTTCAGTTTTTTAAACAAAAAGTTTTGAAAATTTTGAAATAATACAATAAGTATTATTATAATAGAGTTGTATATAAAGATTAACAGTAGATCAATAAAAAAAAAAAAAAAACTCTCACCCATTCACCACTAATTTTTTAAAAATTTCCTTTTTAGGAAATCTTCTTTCAAGAAGCGTCTCACTTTCTTTATTCCCTAAGGCAATAAGCTTTAAATCCAAAGAACATAAAGACTTTAAGGAATACTGTTGCATTGGGATGGGATCTCTGGTCAAGACTTAAGCAAGTTGGAAGTCTTCCTTGGCTCTTGGTTATATGGAGAAAGACCCGTGGCAGCTTTTCTTCATAATTTTTTGTCTTTAGGTACCTTTCCCTTTATGACCATGATAATTGCTTTTTCCTTTACCTTTCTCTCTCTACAATACAAATTCAATCTTAACAACACATTCAAACAATGTTACTGGATCTAATATTTGTCTTAACACAACTTTTGTAAAATTTTTATTTTTTTCTTCTTTATCTAAACATCAATACTACGTCATATTCCTATACTTTTTTACACTCTTTTCAAATTTACTCAAAAACCAAAATCAGTTTCACCCTATCCAAAGATCTACACTTTACAAATGATCAATAAAATTTCTCTATTCTTAACAACAACACCAAACCTGTTCAAACTCGTTTACAACCAGTCTTCTTCTAACAAAAAATTCACACACTCAACAACAATACCAATCACAACAATACAACAATATTAACAACAAAAATGATCTGATAACCTACTGGATTGGGAGAATTGTGACCTGTGCCCTGCGTGGGTTCTGATAATCTTTATTTTACATGCATCCAAACAACAAAACAAGCAATTGGAGCAGGCTCCAGTTACCTGACCCACTTATACCTCAATCACAACACTCTTTTACCAACTACATGACTTTTTATTATCTCAACAAAGGAGTTGCGACCCACAAGCAACAATGCTACCATTAAAGAAAAAAGGTAGCCAAAGCCTAACCAATGTGAGTAAAAGTATAATACTTTTATTGCGAGTGGAAGTGAGATACCAGGGAGTTGCACCCTGTAATTTGGCAGTTTAAGCCAATGCTTCTCTACTGCTGCTGGAGTCGTGCCCAGCTATCAAAAAGGAAGTAGTAACCTAAGTAGACATATTTGGTTTGTGCCCTGCGGAAAGGATTATTGATTCAAAGATAATACACTCCTAAATCCTAAACACATCACCACTATAATTTTCTATTCTCCATAAATCATTAACTATATCTTTTATTTATAATTAAGTAGCATATAGTCCATTCCAGATGCTATCAATATTTTTCTCCTAAATCAAACTTCTATTACTCTTTTTTACAATTGGCGATCTTGTCCAAAATATTTTTTTTTATTTTTTATTTTTTCGTAGCAAATAATTTCTTAGGTTTTTCTTTTTAAGTTTTTTCCAATGATATATCTGCTCATGGTGGCAGGTCAATATATATTATTATATACTTTATACTTTATTGATTTTGTATATAATGTATTATATTTACTACATATAATTAATAAAGCCTTGAGAAAGACCTCACTTAGCATTTAAAAAAAAAAGATATAATGACTATTTATTTATTATAAAGTTATGGCTATACAAAAATTAAATATAAAAACAAATTATTTTTCTTAAAAAATTTTTAAAAATGAATCCAAAAAGAAAATTATCTTAACAATTATTTTAACAATCTAATTAATAATTTTCTGATTAATTACTATTCAATCAACTTTCTGTTCAATAACTATTTATTTAACAATTATTTGTTCAACTTTTTATTTAATAATTATTTGATTAACCTTCTATTTAACAGCTATCTGATCATTCTTCTATTCAATAATTATCTAGTTAATCTTTTATTTAACAATAATCTAATTAACTTTTTATTTAATAACTATTTAATCAATCTTCTGTTAAATATTTTATTTAACATTTTATTTAACATTCCATTTAACAACATTCTGTTTAATATTTTATTCAAAAGCCTTTTATTTAACATTCCATTTAATAGTCTTATATTTAATCTTTCAGTTATCATTCTTATATTTAATCTTCTGTTTAATAATATTATATTCAATTTTTTGTTTAGCAGTTTCCTAATTAATATTTTGTTCAATTTTTATTTAATGGATATTTTCTTTTATTCAACAATCTTCTATACAATTATCAGTAATTTTAATTATTTAATTATTATTTTACTTGTTTTATTTATTACAAATTCAATCAATAATATATTTTTTATCTTCAAGTAAAAATATTTACCAAATAAGCAAATTTTTTATATTTCTTTATTAATAATTTTTTGACTATTTATATATTTAATTTTTTTTTTAAATTTTAATATGATTTTAAACAATCTTATTATATATCTTATTTATAATTATTTAATTACACTTTAATATTTTGGCATAATTTTCAAAAAACTTAATAAATATAAATAAAAATAAAACTATATATATTAAGATAAGATATATCTTATAATCTTAGACCTGTAAGTCTATAGCACAATGTTTAATATTTACAAGTTAGATCACAAGATACCAGTTTAATTTCATATAAAGACAATTGAATAGTATTAATATAATATCTAATGTTATAATTTGAAATATGTTGTTTCTTATAAAAAGCTGATTTATATGCTGATCCAGTAGATATTGAGATTGTGATCTCCATAAAAGGTGTAGTGGTGTAACAATTATCTGATTGGTATTATGATAATTATTAGTAAACAAGAATATAATATATTTGGATATACGATTAATCCCGACTGACAACATTCTCTTTCATAATCAATTCTAGTCTAATTAGATGAAGAAAACTCAAAAGTATCTTAAGCTAGTTCTATTAATACATCCTATTCAAAGACAAGCCTGAATCAATAAATTAGATAGTTTAAAACTAGTAGTAGAATTTTTACTCTCTAGATAGATCTTTTCAAAAAATATGGGTTCACTATGAAAGTATATATTATATTACTAGGTTTAAATATAGATAGTATAGCAAATTAACTTAAATAAATCTTGTAGCAATATAATTGAACATAAATAATTCAATAAGATCATATACTGCATATACTTTTTATCTCAATATATATACTGTATATATCTATATATATCTTATAATTTTTATTAATATAATAAATATTTTTATATTATATAATTAATAATAAAATATGAGATATATAGTTATATACTGCATATTGGTTTATTATCTATTATAATAAATATATTTTTAAAAAACCTTAAGCAGAAAAAAAAAACATTTATTAAAAAAAATAATATAAAAAAAAACATGTAAATAAAATTATTTTATTGTAAAAAAATTAATAAAAAAAAAAAAAAAAGATAATAAAAAGCCATAGCTTTTATTAAATATAATTCTTAAATATAATTATATATTTTGATCAAATATTAATATTTTATAAGCTACATGTAACTCACAAGTATATTTTTATAATAAGTTGTTACTATATTAAATTATTGTATTATAGTATTAATAATAAGATAACTAAGATATGTGGGTCCATAGTGTAGTGGTTAACACTTCACAGGTCAGATCACAAGATACCAGTTCAACCCCAGGTGAAGGCGGTTGATCTGAATTAAAAATAGTATCTGGGGCCATAACCTATTAAGTCCTGTTTCCCATAGGAAGTCATTCACATGCTGATCCAGTAGGACGTTGGGATTGTGATCTCCAGAAAAGGTGTTGTGGTGCGATGATCATCCGAATAGTGTCACAATAATTGCCAGAAGTATGTCAATGATGGTTGAGCAATATGGTAAGTCAAGAGACATGTGTTCAACTTCCTTAATCAAAACTCCCCTTGTGTTTGAGTATATAGACTGGACTGTACCCCATCCTAATCAAACCCCGATCTGCTTCTTTCAATAGTGGTTAGAGCCCTAGCCTAGAATATCTCAATCCGGTGCAGAGCCTAATTGGTTTGAAAAATAACCAGCCACAGGTGGTGAGAAGGATCAAAATCTTGTGTAAGACCAATCAAAGGTAGCAAGAGTGCAATCTGAGGTCTGAGCAATAAAGTGAGGAGGCACTTGGGTTAACCCCCTTAATCAAGATACCTCTAAGCAAAACTGGACTATATGGGTTAGATAGTTTAAACTAGTAGTAGATATTCTATACCCCATAGGTCCCATTCTAGTGTCATATAGTAAAATTGCTAGACGATAAGTTCCTGGGCACTAGAGTAAAGTGGGGATGTGAAGAATAATCTGCATAGAATATATAGTATTGACTTGTATGAGTTCTTAGCGACACACCTTCATTGTTGTATAAAGTGATATATGTAATATAAATAATTATTATGTAATTGATCTGTCATATAATAAAAACCTTGCGACACATCACACTTCCACTTTAAAAAAAAATAAATAAATAAAAATAATAATAAGATAACTAAAATATATTTCAGATATTTGTTATATTATTTTAATAAAATATTATATTATTATTATTGAAATTTAAATAAAATATTAATTATATATTTCTCAATTTAATAAGTTATTGTATTATTTTGATACAGTTAGATAATATAAAATATAATTAGTATTTTATATATTATAAATCTTTTAATAAGATAAATTAGTTATAGTTTTTATATAAGAAAATTTTTATAAAAATAAAAAAATCTTTTTGATATATATAAGATAAATAGAAACTATATATGTGATGGAATTGAATTTAGATATTTTTCAAAAATTGTATTACTATATATGATAAAGATCAGCAATATAATCATATGTATAATAAAAATTATCAAAATTATACAAAAAATAAAAATACAAAAAATAAAATATTGTCTTATTTGAAATAGTTGTTTGATTATTATTTAAGATATTTGAATAATACCTGTGGATCTGTAGTGTAGTGATTAACAATCCACAGGTCAAATCACAAAATATCAGTTCAACTCTATATGAGGGTGATTAAATAGAATTAATATAGTATCTGGTGCGATAATCTGTAAAAGCATTGTTTTTCATGAGAAGTCATTTCACATGCTAATCCAGTAGACATTAAGATTGTGATTTCCAGAAAAGGTGTTGTGGCATGATGATCATCCAGTTGATGTTATAATGATTGCCAGAAGTTGCAAGGTATATGAGATGTCCACTTTCAACAAGCAGGTTTAATGATTCTTCTCCTAATATCTGGTGTCTTTCTTATAGACCCCTGCCCTAGTCTCATCCCAATTCAGTAATAAACTGGTCTGGTGATACTTATTCTGAGAAGGCTTCTGGCTATAATTCCTGTTTCCTACAATGTGTAAGTTAGTATTCAGGCAATAAGCATCAGTTATAAGTACCTTAAATGTTCTTGGGTATTATTGGACAGATAAGAAATTAAATAGTTAGCCCAGCTACAGGTAGTAGTAAAGGAATTTATTTCTGATGGAGCAAGCAGATGTCATGTAGCTTTATTTGCTATATAAAGGATATTACCTCCAGTACACCTTTTCATTTTCTCTTAATTCTTTTCCAATAAATAAAGCAATTAGTAAAATTATCAATGACTCAACAAAACAAATGAGGCTTTGGTACGTTTGTATCAACCTCTATCCAATAAAAAAAGTTGATAGCAACAACTGATATGTAAAAACAATCCCTATATAGTTTAGTATACACTAAAATAAATTAATATTATAGCATAGTTCTATATAGTAATATATATAAATATTAATCTTAATAAAGTTTGCTAAGCAAAAAAACTCTTTTCCCAAAAACTTGTATCACTTAAAAATTTCCTTTTTTAGTAACTGACAAAATTCAAAGAAGAAGCAAAACAACAAGCGCTCCTGAGAGCTCCCCTCCCAAGGGCAAACCTCCAAACTCCCCATATATCCTCTTGGATATTGTGGTAGCAAACCCAAACGAACGTCTCTTTTTTGTAATATACAAGAAAAGTAACTCAAACACCATCCAAATAACTGAACCAACAAAAAATGTATCTATCCCAATCCTAGCCGACTTCCTCAAATTTTGGATTATTCCGCTACAAAACCCAATTACCAACAACAATTCAAATATCACCAGCGACCCTTTATCAGTGGACATTGCCTTTATTGCCTTTAAACAAGTGACAACCAGTTCCAACCTATCATACTCACATACAATGGCAACAATAACTATCAATAACATGAAAAGCAACACCCAAAACAATCTCAATGACTTCTTTCAATATCAGGAGAGAAATAATCTTGTCCAAAGTATAAGGGAGACCATCGCTAGGAAAGTATTAGACAGCAACTTAAATTACACCTTTCACCTATCCTGGAACCAAGTTAACATAATCAAAAGCGGATCCAAATTCAACCTTGACAAAATTCAGAATGCGCCAACTCACACACCACCTAACACCCCAGTACAGGATGAAGAAATAGCACCGGAGAAACAAAACTTTGTTGAAAATCTTGAAGGAAAAAAATTGATATCCCAAATTCCAAAAAAAACCCCAAGCAGCTTACCCCTTCCTATCGATCTACAGAACACGAGCAATCCCAAAATGACAGAAATTGATAGTAACACATGCACATCTCCTGCAGCACAGGAAAATGCAGACACAAATAACACAACAGGTTACACTACACCAACAAACAGCGTCTTGTATAATTTAGGTGACATGATGCAAGTAGATGATAACCACCATGCAGTTACTACAGACAATCAACATGACAAATCTGGAAGTACTATTAGACCAACTAGCCCCTGTTCTGATAATGACGTATCAATGAGTTCATTGGATCATACAAATCTCATCAGTAGTACAAGCTCCCTCATAGAATTTGATCAACAGGTACAAGAGGAATTAGGCAACCTACAAGCGAAAACACCCCCATCCATACAAGTAAGCAAAATTTGACACCCGAATGAATCAGAGTAAATAAGTTATTAGACAAGGTTGAAGTCGGCTGGCCAACTGATGACTTAAGCATAAGTGAAGCCTTCGAGAACTCACTCAACTTCACAATCACAAAAAATGCAATAGGAAACACACAAGTAACATTACTCACATATAGTAGAGAAAACAGAATAGCAAAAATTCTATTAGAGAGTAGTCAACCAATAGATAGTCCACCAACCACACGAGCCGCAGGAAGTAACGAACCCTTTACTAGCAAACATGACACAATTATTGATCTAGCAACACAGTTGTTAGCATGCCATAGTAAAGCCAAAGCAGTAGCAGAGCTTTTCATGAAAATCAAAGCCACTCCCAAAGGATCAGTTTCACAGGAACCCTATTTTGCAATTTTCACTAAAATCCTTCTAAGAGATAGAACTTTCTTCAGATCATTTACAAAAAATGACTTATTAAAAGGAAATCACCAAAAAGAATACGAGGAGTTAGAACTAAAAGCACATGACAATTATAAAAGAATCAATGACATTGGCTATATTAGAGAAGAATTAAAAAAAAAATCAGATGGATCCTTAACTCATCACTATTCGTGGCTTGCCTCAAATTCACAGATTTAAACAAATTCAAATATTTTGAAATTGTACAGATCCTTGAATTTGGATGCAATTATTTTATAAAAGATGACGATAGCTTTGTTGATTACATAGAGCTGCTAGACTTAATTAAAGAAATGTTATACAAATCTCTTCCAGTCCTTCCAGATGATCCAGGATCAATTCCCTCAAACATTATAATTAAGCTACCATGCCTACTCCCAATCAAAAAAAAATTACTGTTAACATCCATCGTATCAGTCCTGAGAGTACACTATAAGTTTTCTCAATTACCAAACTCATATTTCTTCAAATTTGATTCCCTACCAGAGAACCCTAAAGACCTTAATGATGAAACCAAACATTTATTTCCTATAACAGAAAGAAAAGGCCTTAAAGAATTATCGACAAAAATAAGAGAGCTTGCTAAGTTTTATGAAGTCCCTGCGAAATTATCCAAAACATTCTTCAATCTACCACCACCAAAAACTCCACTCCCTGCTTCATACAAATTGCTTCCTAAGCATCTTGTACACTACTTCCCTTATGACCCAATGGTAATGAATACGAAAGAACTCATTGATATCCTGAGGAAAGAATACAGTCTCAAAACTTTACCTCTGGACTTCTACAAGTTCAAAAAACTGTTACTCCACTCTCCTAACTCAATATTGGATGATCTAGATATGAGCATCCCAGCACAAACCAAAGAAGAAATTGACTGCCTTATCAAGCACCTCCAAAAAGACTTTAAGTTCAATCTGCCTTTAGGACCACTATAGGTGGATCCATCCATATCACAGACTGGCAAAGAGAAACTTCCAGATAAAATTACTGAAGTGGATGTGACCATGGGCATTAAGGATCACATTGACTATAGGGCAGATGACTTTCTACTAACCGTGTGGAAATTGCACGAGAGATATGAATTCCGAAATATTTCAGAAAGTTGGTTCCAAGCTCCGAAGCCACCCTTACCCTCCATAGAAGAACTCAACAAAATATCAGAAGGCAATCTTTCTTCAGTCCGCTTCCCCTTAACGGACGATGAAAATCTGCCAGCACTTATCGCACAATTACATAAGAAGTATACCTTTAACAGACTGCCAGAAGAATATATCGCTCCTGAGGATCTGCCAGAACCCGGCTTTGACCTCATTCCCTTTATTTGTTAGAATGATAACTACACCCAACTGTAGTCACTCTTTAGAAACAAACTTATACTCAAATGCTCTTATTACTCCTTCTAACTCATGCATCAGAAATTTACTTAATATATCAACCTTAAATGTCCGAGGATTAAATGATACCAGCAAACTTCAAGCAATAATACAAGACCTCAAGAATGAAAGAACTATCATCTGTTATTCAGAAACCAAAATATCAAAAGAAAACGTACTTCCTAAGAAACTTGGCAGTAAGGTAATAATTGCAAGCACGCCTTCAAGCTCTTCAAAAAATGGTTCATGTATAATTTTAGGAAAAGACTTTAGCAATCACATCTTCGAAACATTCACTGAAAATAAATACTGATGTGCAGCTCACCTCAAATTTAAACCAAAAATCAATCTTATTATAACCTCTATATATCTACCACACGAGCGCAGTGAAAGAAAGACAGCAACTTAATTCCTAATTAAATTTATCAAGAGGTTCAAAAAACCAGTACATCAAATCATGGCAGGAGATTTTAACACATACCCATTTGGTACTCCAGCGATCAATGCTCCAACAACAAATCCCAAGAGAAGAATATATAACTAGCTATACGACTGGACAGATATCATCAAGGCAGTAAACAAAAAAAAAGAATTTACACACATAATCCAGACAAGCGCATCAAGAATCGATCAAATTTGGTGCACCAACCATTTGGGATCCAAAGTTCTTGATGCTAAAACCTTTGATTCAATATCAATAAACACAGACCACAAGCAAGTCCAAATAATTCTCGATTGGTTTGAATATAAACTAGCAGCTTCCAGTTGCCAAACAAAGTTATTCGACTGGAAAAGCACAACAGATCAACAAAAAGCAAGCTTTAAGGAGGAGGTAGATCTGAAATTATCTATTAACACCTGCCAGTCCTGGTCTACCTTCAATCACATTCTGGTAAATGTCGCTAAAAGTAATATTCCACTAATCAAACCACAACTCCAGAAGACAAAAGACTTGAGATGTATCAAGTACTTCAAAATTATCAAACTCATCAAGAAAATAATCAGCAAGGAAAAGAAAAAAGTCCCATCAAACCAGACAAAAATAAAACTCCCAAAACATGTAGCTACCCTGCATCAAAAAATTTACGGAGATGTATCAGTCTCTCAAAAATCTCTAAACAATCTGAGAAAAATTCTAATCAAAGAAAGATTACTAAGCATCAAAGAACAGCAAGCAGAGCAAATTAGCAAGGCTATCACGAACAACTTTATTAAATTCTGAAAAAAGCCAAAAAGCTTCATTAAAAGAGCACTTGGCGACCTAAAACCCTCCCTGAATCTTAATATAATCCAGAACGAAAACGAAAATCTAGTCGATGATCCTGAAGAAATTAAAAAAATTATCAATGCTTATTTCAAAAAAATACTTGCTGAAAATACCTTTACCCTGATAGAATCACCATGGGAAGAAAAATACCATCCCATCAGAACCATATCAACTAATATATACAAACCAGCACAAATCCTTTTCAACCTCAAGAAGCTCTCGAACACCCTTGAAGACATGCCAGCAAACAAAACACCGGAAAACTCTGGGATCACATATGAAATGATCAACTTCCTGGGAGACAATTCCAAAGCAACACTTGTTAAACTATACAATGAAGTCCTCAGCAGTGAACAAATTCCACAAAATTGGAAAAAATTGACCATAGTTCTTCTCCCCAAAAAATCATCTGGTCAAGAAAAATAGCAGATCTCACTAGTTGAAGCATCCAGAAAAATCTTTACAAAAATCATCAACACGAGATTATCAAGTATTTTAGTGAAAAACAACATCTTGTCCAAAGCTAGCTTTGCTGGATTAGCAGAACAGGGCACCATGGAACCATTAACAATCACCACCTCAACACTCAATACAGCCATTAATCTGAACAATGAGTTATGGATAGCCTTATTCGATATTGCAAAGGCCTTCGACTCAGTCAACCTTAAAAGCCTTAGAACAGCTCTCCACAGAATCAGAATACCAAACAAATTGATCTCTCTATTTTATAATCTCCTGTACAATCGAGAACTCTCCATAGCAACAAACTTTGGTAAAACAGGCAGCTTCATAGTAACGAAAGGATTAGACCAAGGGGAGACTCTCTCTTCATTACTATGGGCAATCTTTTACGATCCAATGATAACTACCATCCTCAGTCACCAAGATCACCCACAAATCCCCTACAATATTCTTACATATATGGATGACGTGCTTCTCATGGCAAACTCAGCACCTAAACTTCAACAACTCACGAACATATTCTTCTCTTTCTTGAGCCTCAACAATATCAAGTGTAATGCAGACAAAACTGCTCTTATAACAACATTAGGAAACAACAATCCTAATAGAAATGTTTCCCTTAAAGTTCTAGAAGCCACAATAGCTCCTCTTCCATATAATGCAACAATTCGGTACCTTGGAAATTATTTCTCAGGCAACTCCACAGACAACCCATCCAAACACATCCTGACAAAAGAATTAAACCAAATAATCACAGCCTGCAGCAAACAAAGTTGAAACGGTCCAATAACTAAACAAGTAATGGATTGGATTGTGCCTAGCAAACTCGATTACGCCTTTCACTCCATCTCATTGTCCAAAAGAGAACTAGCAAATACTCAAGCCAAAATGAACAATTTAATCAAAACAAAACTCAAAATGAGTAGAACAATTTCAGATAAAATTACATATTCCCAGGCTGGCCTCAAGTTTATTAACTTAATAGACAGGCAAGAACTCACCATGTCAAAACTCCTTATTGCGAGACTGTGTAATCCAAAAACAAAATCCATTACTAATATGGAAATCAAGTCAATTCAAGCACGTCATGCGATCTGGCTTTGCCTCCTATGTTTTCCAAAGAAATTTCAAGAGAATTGGATCACCAGAGCTGCAATAGCATGTAAAAAATATGAAGTCTCAG
>CAJVPV010000060.1:0-31846 GCA_910591835.1 Acaulospora morrowiae
ATTGTGTTTTTTTTAAGTGCCGAGTGGCATAAATTGGACCAAACAACAAAACTTCGGTATAAACTTTTATTAATAAATTTGGATTTAATCGGCTGTAATTCGACAGCCGAATAACCCAATTTGGACTAGTACAGATTAGGTGATATGTTAAATGAATGTTGAAAGTTGAATGGAGTACTATTTATTGTTATATTAAGTTGGTGAGAAGAATTATTGCTGGTTCAGGTGACTCTGGTTAAATTATGAAGTTTGTTGGAAGTTTTTTGAAGTGGAAGTGTTTGCTCAGTGTTTTGATATTTTCATTTAGATGGAGGTTGTCCTCTAATGGAAGAGTTAAGTTAACTTTAAGATTTGCAAGAGTTTCGGTGGCTTTTTCCAAGTGTGGTAGGTCAGGTAGTAGAGGGTGATCCATTTTTTGGGGATTTTGCCCAAGTATTTGTTTTTGATTATTAAAATGGTCTGTTTGAAATCAGATGACTCTCTATTAAGTTGTTCTCTGGAGAGAGAGAGCACTTGACTCTTATATAATCAAGTAGAAGATATTTTATTGCATAATTGTTGTTTCAGAGCAGTTTTACACCTCTCTTAAATTTTTCAATTGTATTGTCCACTGGAAAGTATTTGGCAAGATTGGCTGGTAAGTCTTTAAATGAAGGTGGAAGGTGTTCCTTTGGTGGGGAAAGGTTAAAGTATAAGTCTGGAAGTTTACTGGGAACATAGTAATGTTCTTTAAGTTTGTCCACACGAAATTTGAGATCTGCAAGCTCATCTCTCCATAAGTGGGAAGAGGTGAGCTACATCCAAGTTAAGATCTGTGGGCTTGTTAGGAAGATCGGATATTTTAATGAAGTATGTAGTAGGAAGAATGTCAAAATTATAGAAAGCTCTTAGGCTGCTAATGACTTCACTTGTGTCTTTGCCTGAGGTAATTGGAATAGTTTTGGGAATTCTAATCTTTATTGTGATAAGAATTTCACTTGGGTCGCTAGATAACTCGGATAGGTTTTTTTGGATAAGTTCTTTGCATGTTTCATATAATTCTTGATAGTCGATTTTTTGCAGTGTAGAATCAATAAAAAAGTTAAAGCCATACTCAAGAAGTTGAGCAACTTGCCAATACTTGAGTAATGCTAGGTCTGTTGAGTGCAGGTAGGCCACGAAGAGAGCCTTGTTGATCATTTTCCTGATTTTGCTTCGGGTAATTCTAGTGACATACTCCAGGTTGTTAGCTTGACAGTAATTTGAGTGAAATTGTCTCTTAATCTTCTCATATTTTTTTTGATGTTGGCCTTTGATTAGTTCATCCTTTGCAAATGTCCTAAAGAAATCACAGTTTCTATACTTGATTTTTGAGAAGATTCCTTTGAGAGAGGTTCTTGAGGTGCCTACTGGTTTGTTTTTGATCTTTATAAAAAAGTTGATTACTGATTTAACTGTTCTTTCACACTTGTTAAGTTCTTCGCATAACTCTAAGATTTTGTCCTGTTCATTGGGTGAGGCGTTTCTGATATCAGTGGTGCTGGTGGCCTTAGCCTTTTCAGTTTGATTGTCTTCTAGATGTTTGTTAGTTTTGTTCACCCAGTCAATGGGAAGGGATTCAAGGGTCTCCACTGATTGGCTTGAGGAAGAAGGCTTATCAATTTTCATGTTTGCTGTGGCTGGTTTGGCTGGCTGGTGTGTGGAGAAGTAGGTAGACATTTTGTGTCCTTGAGTGTCATGCTGTGTTGTGGAATTGTCACTTGAAATTGTATGGAAACTGGGTTGATTGCTGATGTGTTCCAGGAGTGAGCATTAGGACCAGTTTGATTAGTGTTGTGTTCTAAGTTGTTTGTATGTTGTATATTGTCCTTACAATCAAGTTGCATGTTATTGTCATTAATTCTTTCCTCAATAAGGGCAGGAGTATTTGGAGGAGGTATGGGCATTTTGGTTTTTTGCTCCAAGAAAAAAGTTTTGGCTGTTTCATTAATATTGATATCAATTTTGTTCCAAGAGACATGGAGCCCGTAAGTGAGTTTTTGTTTGATTAGTGCCTTTATGATTCCTTTTTTATCAATGTCAGATAGGCAAAAGGTATATTGGTACTCAAAAAAGAAGTTCATTGTTTATAATGACATAGGATTTAAGATATTGGTTTTGACTTCGGTGTAGTGGTTTCCAAATCTTTTTTTCTGTACTTCGAAGGAGACTGAGATTACTTTGAGGACTTCTTGACCATTTTCTTGAAGGTGTACAGGTGTTAGTCATGCTTTGGGAGGGTTTTAAAGCTTTGAGAAATGAGTATTGATGATAGTATAGGTAGTGTATACAATGTTAGTACTGTTGTTTTTATGGAAGATTATGGCCAGACATTTGTTGACATCAGTGATGAGGACGTCAAGTAGAGTATGAGTTGGTTCATTGGGTTGACCCTTAGAGGATGAGGATGACCCTCCAGGGTCCTTTACAGTTTTTTTTGATGAGAAAATTTTTGATTTCCTTTTATGATAATTTTATTCAAATGTGATTATTATAAGAAAGAGTTTTTTCTTTTTTTGTACTCATGTTTTTTATAACTTATTAATAAAGAATTCTATTACTGTAGTAGAAAAGATTATATTATCTTGTGTTATTTATAAATAAAAAACTGTAAGCAAGTTAAATTTGATATGCAATAAACAGAAGTTTCAAGTTACCAACTGACTTGCCATACATAGCATTGTTACTAATATATTATTTTTTATTTTTTAAATACTAGATATTAAATATATAATATCACTTAACTATATGTTTTTTTTATATGCAGATATAAACATCAATACCAATTGTAGAACTAACCAAGACAAAGTCATGGGAGGGTTATTATCGCGAGGATTAGAACCTGATTACAATTTTTGACTGTATGTAATGAAGTAAAAATGATGTAATAAGGTTTCACTACAAATCAAGAATAGTATGATTATGTAAGAAATCAAAATAAAGCTATGGACATTTGAATAGGTGATATTTTTGTGTTTTCTTCTGCTGTCATGTTTGCTCGAAACTTTTGATTTTCAGCTTATCAAAGTATCCAAAGAACATGTCTTTAGCCAAAACACACCTACGAAATATTAGAACAAGAATATTACTGATGAGATTACTATACAAAATGATGTAAGAAAATCAAACATGTCATTAGAAGAACTTCGAAACCTTTGTCAACTTTTGAATCTCGACTCTGGAGAAAGTAAACTAGATCTTATTGACTGAGAAAAATAAGTACTGGTTCAGATTTATCTTTACATGAATCATGTGAGTGAATGAATACTGGAAATTCAGATAATCAGTAAACTATGCTTCAAGAATGCAAAAATTCAACTTTTAAATCTTTGTGTAAAAATGATAATGATGAAAATGTAAAAACAAGTTCAAATTCAACAAGAAGCAATATCAAATAATTGAAAACAAAAGAAGGTGATATAAATGAATTGAAAGTTCTTTTAAAAGAGATTAAATATCTCAGGAATGATATAAAAAGTATGAAGGAAAAAGTTGAAACAACAAATATCAAAACCACAATCAAAGATATCTGGCCAGACAGAAAATTTGAGAAATAGCATGATCAACATGAATATGATACTTTGCGATCAATTGGTCAGGAATTGGATTTAGTGCTAAATACAACTTATGGAACCGAAACTTTACAATATGTTGAAAATGCATGCACAATGTTGAAAGAAAAAATAGTTGTTTTAAATATTGCAAGTGAATATGGTTGGGATATAGCTGCTAAATTACCACAATATAAAAACAAAACTATGTTTAAATATTCTGAAGCGATTGAAAAAGCAAAACAAGCAGCATTGCTTAAAAAGAACAGTAGATGGAAGTATTTAGAAGAAAAACAATTTTTTCAAAATGGAAATAATGAGAAACAGTATGACAGAATTAAATTTAAGACAGAATCGAAATTTGAAGATAGAGAAGAGAAAGAAAAGATTATTTGCTACAACTGTGGTGAAATCGGACATTATGCAAACAGTTGCTCCTTATCTAAATCAAACAGAAGTGCTATTAGAGCAAAATCATCACAAAGTTATGAGTGTACAGTCCCCGTATAAAGTAATGCCCGATTTGCACGTATAACTATTACAAAAGTAATACGTGTAATATTTCCCAATTTTAATATAAAAATCACGTTTATTTACTTTTTTATGATTTATAAACACTGTGTCACTCTATTACATAAAAAATGACACCCCCCGTACCCAGCTTACAGACGTAGACAAAGGCAAAATTCTCGCTTTTTCCGGGTTTTTGAATGCCGCACAAATTGCTCAAAAAGTTGGACGGGATCCAACTACCATACGTCGTTTTATTAAAAAATACAAAAAAACAAAAAGCATTAAAAACCTATTGCGATCAGGCAGGCCGCCTATTCTAAATAATCAAAAAAAACGTAGACTTATTCAAGAAGCAACGAAAGAATGACGCTTACCATTACGCGAAATTATAAACAAGTTAGAGCTTAAATGCAGTTTGTCAACTGCCAAAAATATACTTCATAGCTCTGGGCTTCGTTCATATATTGCAGCTCAAAAGCCTTTTATCTCAGAAAAACATGCAAGCGCCCGTGTTGAATGGTGCGAAAAAAACAAAAACATGACCGTTCGCGATTGGACTAACATTATTTTTTCTGATAAAAGTAGTGTTGAAATAGGCAAGCAGTTACGACAAATAAGAGTTTGGCGACATGAAGGTAAAAGGTTTGAAGAAGATTGTATAGTTCCCACTTTTAAAAGTGGACGACGATCGGTTATGGTTTGGGCGTGTTTTGCGGGAGGGTTAAAAGGTCCTTTAATTTTTTGTGACGAAAATAAGGAAAAAGGTGAAAAAATTAGTGCAAGTGTTTATGTTAGAATTTTAGATAAAAATTTGTGTTCTTTTTTACATGCTATTATGGAAATAAGTGGAGAAAAACCGATTTTTCAACAAGATAATGCGCCGATCCACACTGCGAAAATTACGAACGAATGGTTAAAGGCGAAAAAAATTAAAACTATGACTTGGCCCGACAATTCTCTAGATATAAATCCGATAGAGAATGTTTGGAAGTTGCTTAAGGATAAAATTCAGGGTCGTTATAATTTCCCAAAAACGATAGATGAGCTAAAAACCGCATTAAAAGAAGAATGGGAAAATCTTGATATCTCCATTCTTGATGAAGTTATTGCTTCCATGCCTAGAAGAATAAACGCGGTGCTAAAGGCAAAGGGGGGGTGACAAAATATTAATATATTATATATATTAAAACGTATATAAAATAAAATTTTTTATTAAAAAAAAATCGGGCGTTACTTTATGTGGGTACTGTACAAATCAAATATCTTATTACAAATATATCAGTTAACTATGCTCGGAATTTTATATGATCAGTAATTGGAAATATAAACAAACCAGAAACAATAAAATTTTGGAAAGAAGAGATAAAGCCATCAGCAATAGTTTTGAGTTGGTTAGAATGAGAATTGCTATTATTTTCAAAACATCTGTTATCTTCAAAGAAACCAAAACAATACTTAATAACACAGGAACAAGAAAAATGGTTAATAATAGAACTTGTTCGATTAGAAAATGAAGGAGTAATTCAGAAAATAGGTACAGGATCCTTAAGACCCAATTTTTTAATGGAAGTAAGTCCAATATTTTTGTGCCCCAAAAAAGGTTTGAATAAGTGAAAATTAATAGTAGATCTTAGAAGACTCAACAAAACACTATCATAGAAAATTTTCTATTTCGAAGGACTAAATACATTTATCCGTATGGTGGGAAAAAATTGATGAGTAATTGTATTGGACCTGAATGAGGGCTATCATTATATATTAATGACAAGGGAAGTACAAAAATTACTAGGATTCCATTACAAAGAAAATTGGTTCTATTATCGGGTTTTACCTTTCGGTTTAAGTCAAGCAGTATGAATTTTTTTCAAAAATTATGCATGCATTAATAGGGCATTGGAGATCAAAAGGAATATTTTGTGGCAATTATATTGACGACATTTGAATAGCACATTCAAATCAGAAGAAATTAATAAAAATAAGAGATATCATAATAATAAAAAGACATAACTTATAGAGAATTTGTTTTAGCTGAAAAAGGACATTGGAAACCTATTCAAACTCCAAAATTTTATGGCCTAATTTTAGACACAGTAAAGGCTTCAATAATTATACCAAATGAAAAATTAACTGCTGTAATACAAGCATTAAAAAACTTAATTCAAATAAAGAAAATATCAGTTCGATACTTAACTTCAATAATGGGAATATTGATAAGTCTAAGCAAAGCATTTGCATTAGCAAAAGTATAATGTTTAGAATTTTACACAATAATAGATTCAGTGAACTGGAAGCCTTGGGAATAGGACAAAGAAGTATATTTATCAAATTAAGCAAGATTAGATATTGAATGGCTTATCAAAAATTTAAAAATAAATAATGGTCGGCCTGCATAGAAACCATCCCAAATACTACTTCTTTTTGTAGATGCTTCAACAATGGGTTGGTCAGCAACTTTACTAAACAAAAAAGCCTTTGGAAATTGGAATCAAAAATATAATTACACTCAAATAGCAAAATTAAAATTAAAAGCTGCTTTATTAGGACTAAAAAAACTTAGCACACCATTGGATAATAATATTTATCGACAACAAAGTTGCAAGAAGAACATTGGAAATAGGAGGAAAAATACCATGGCAAAAAGATCATATGTGAAAAATTTGGGATTTTTGCAACAAAATGAATATTTGGATTTCTGAATTTGGTTGAATACCAAGTCAAGAAAACCCAGCAGATGCATTAACAAGACATTTCGACGAATCAGATTGGCAACTAAAAAACGAAGTTTTTGAACAATTGGACGAAATTTGGGATCCTCACTCTATAGATCGTATGGTTAGCAAAATATCAACACATTTAAAACGTTTCAATTTCCATTGATATTGCCCAACAGCAGAAGTTGTGGATTGTTTCACACAAAATTGGAAAGGAGAAATAAATTATGTTTGCACTTCATTAGGCTTGCTAGATCAGGTTTTTCATCATATTTTAGAATGCCGGGCAATATCTACAGTGATAATTCCAATATGGGTTTCAGCTCCATGGTGACCAATCTTGATGGCAACACAACATCTAGAATTCATGCTTCCAGATTCAAAAATAATATTTCAACTGAGCCTAAATGGGAAAGTGGAACCTTGGAACAATCCAAAATGGAAATTCATGGCTGTAAAAATACTTTTTTAAATAAACTTCTTAAAATGCTTATGATCTATTAGAATCTAAATCCAGCTATGAACAAAAACTTTTAAAACTATGGAATGACTATCTAAAATTTTGTCAAGCAAATGAATTACCTTACCTACCAGCATTAACAAACAGTATCTTGGCTTATTTAATTTGGTCTGATTTTTATAAAAATCAAATCAACCATCTTTGATTCTTACAGCAATTGCGAATCAACATGAAATGAATGATTTTCCGGATCCTACACAAAATTGAAAAGTAAGAAAATTAGCCAAGTCACTTACAAAAGCAGCAGCATTAGATCGGAAAGCGAAATGGCCACGAAATCCTCTACCAATTTCAGCTCTGAAAAATTTTATAAATAAACCTCCAGTGAAAACGGATAAGCTATTATGGGCCCGGGACTGTGCTTTAATTGCTATAGGAATCCGAACAATGAGGAGAGTTGGAGAATTAACCAATCTCACTTTGGAAGACTTTAAAGAAGAGAATGATCTTTTGTGGATTTGAATAAACCGATAAAAAACAGATCAACGTGGTGAAGGAAAATTTATTCCTATTGAATCTGTGGATTCAAAATATTGTCCAGTATATTTATGGAAATATTATATGAGCGTTAGAAAAAATTTTAGAAGCAATTATGCATTTCCATCATCTACAGGGAATAAATTGAGTGTAGGAGCTGTTAGCGCTATTGTAAAGAGGGTTGCAAATCATGCTAATCTCAAGGGGAAATATGCAAGTCATAGCCTCCGAATTGGAGGAGCAACTGCAGCTATGAAGGCAGGGCTTACACTTCCCCAGATAATGGCAATTGGAGGATGGCTATTGAAGGCAGTCCTACTCTATTTAAGATCAATTGGCACCACACAAATCGGCACGTCTCTTAAGATGGGATTTTTTTTTAAAAAAAATAAAAAAAATAAAGAAATAAAGAAATAAGAAGAACGTAATCACATCACAACGATTCTCTTCCTGTTCCCATAATTACTTCATCGTTGTGGACACATTGAGATCCGAGCGAGAATAATAGAACCGACCGAGACGAAGTCACGGGAGGGTTATTATCGGACCTGGTTACAATTTTTGACTGTGTGTGATGAAGTAAAAATGATGTAATAAGGTTTCACTGACAAATCAAGGATAGTATGATTACGTAAGAAATCAAAATAAAGCTATGGACGTTTGAATAGGTGATGTTTTTGTGTTTTCTTCTGCTGCTACATTTGCCCGAAACTTTTTATTTCCGGCTTATCGAATTTCCCACCCACCCATCCCTTTAATGCTAGCATTATGCATGACGATACTCTTCATCTGCTGCCAATCAATTTCGAGAAGCAATAAATATTTCAGAATTTGAAAGCACGGCTGTGTACTCCCCACAACGTGTTAGAAAAATTAGAACAAATTTGGGAGTTTCGAAATGTGAGTAGCGCATTGAGTTCGATGAATCGGAAGGCATAGCTGTGTACCCCCCCACAACGTGCCACTTAGAGAAGCATGGTCGTGCACTCCCCACGACATGCCGGTAGAGTAAGCATGATTACTCACCTCTCTTAGAAGTGTTGAAGAACAAACATGTTGAAATTGTAGCATGGCTGTGTAACCCCACAACGTGCTAAAGGAAATATTTCAGAATTGCCGTTCTGGGTGAAGTGATGAGAGCAGTTAAGACATATTATACAGACGTTCTTTGGATACAAGCGGCATGCACATTCCCATAATTACTTCATCGTTGTGGACACATTGAGATCCGAGTGAGAATAATAAATGAAACCATAAGTCAAGTTAATTCTGACCCATGCTTTATTTGACCTGACCTATTACATCACTAATTTGCCCTGACCCGATTTGGCTTGAGCCATTACATCATTGTAATTTGACCCGACTCATATTACTAGCCTGACTCTGATCCGATTTGACATGGCCTATTACAACACTATAATAAACCATTGTTTTAAAATTGATGAAACCTTTTCTTCATAGTCTATACAGTTTATAATTACTTAATGTGTAAAAGCATATATACATGATAAAATAAAATGTTTATTATGTAGTAATATTTACGTTAAAATTTTTTTTATATTTTTTCGAAAACTCCGTTTATCTGATTTTCTTTTACGATTTTGATTATGGTAACTACTTTCAATTAATGCTTCGATCATAAACATATATAGGCTATTTGTACACAGTTTCTTTTATCGAGAGTTGATCGTACAAAATTGCATGCAGTAAAAAAAAATCAACCATGTAACACAAAATACTGTTTGAACAATAGAGCGTCAGAAAAATACTCACTGCTTTCTTGTTAAGCATTTAGAGCGTATCCAAAGGTATAAATGTTTTATTATTTTATTTTACATTATTATTTAAATACATTATTTCAAACCAGTAATTATACAGGTTATTCGGATTATAGTATCGTCAAAAATGAGTAACGATAGCAGGTAGGTTAAACTTAACTGTTGAAAATATTTGTATTTTTTGTCTAAAGGATTTATATAGAATTTATTTTAAATAATTAGTTAGTACGTGCCGTATAAGTATTACTGTATTTCTTTTTATTCTGAAATTACAAAGAGAATATTTAAGTAGCTAACTATTTTTTAAAAAACTCTAAGCCGGTAAGTATAAATTGTTTTATGGTCTGTAACCAAATAATTACGACTGATCATTAATTTTAATGTTAAAGGACGTTAGTATTAAATTTTTTTTTCCTGGTTTTTTCGAAATTTATCATTATATTTATTTACTCAATAATTTAATTTTCTAGTTAGTGAGTACACGTATGTTATTGTTATAGTCTACCACTACATATTATAACCATTCATTTGATTATGTTTTTATTAGCTTGTGGGTATAAATAATTTTAATTGAAATAAGCGCTTAATAATATATAACTAATTATCACTCTTACGATAATTAGCCGGTAATTATAATTTATTTATTCATATTCTTAAAAATTGAGTTGAAAATACTATCTTAACCTCGAATATTAATTAATAGGGAGTAAGTATAAAATCTATTATATTATCTTAAAGAATTATAGTCGAAATATTATTTATTTAAAACAATTTTATCTCTAGATTGTGAGTATTAGGCTTTATATTTATTATTATCAATTACTGTATATGATCCTGACTATTACGCTTGGAATAATAGAATGTGGGTGCAATTTTACTCTTAAATCGTTATTAATAAACAATAATAAAATAATAATAATAATAATAATAATAAAACACGACTGTGTTAAATTTCTAGGCGGTAAATATGTTGTTGATTTTTATTAATTTTTTACGGCCTGCCATTTAATAATGCGCTAATCACCTTTTTACATTAGGTGGTAAATATAAAGCTTATTTTTTATCCACAAGATAAACATAACACGTTATTAATTATCACTATATGATAAATTAATATTAGCATGTGATTATTATCCTTTAAATTTGTGTAAATATGAATTTTTATTCTTTATTTAAATCGCTACATGTTTTTATAAATTTACAGGATGTAAGTATATAAATTCACAGCATAATGAAATTTATGCACACTTTATTATTTACTCAAATGATAAATTATCAGGATGTAAGTATAAAGCTTATTTAAATATAATTGTTTTAAATTTTATAATATCATTAATTTATTAATTTAATTCCATTCAGGTTGTAAGTATAATGTTTATTTACGATTAATGCTTACAAATACACTTTACAAATATTTTTTATGTTAAACCAATAGAACGTTAGTACCTAGTTTATACAATTTTTTATACCAAGAATGTGTTAAATATTTATGGGTCATTGATTATATTTTCATTTCATAACGGCAGAGAGTGCGTATAAAAATTTTTATTTTAGTTTTTAAGTGCATCAATAAGTAAGATAAATTAATTATTTCTGCATTTGAACTATTATATTAGGATGTAAGTACAAATACATTTATCACAAATATTATTAATTATTAATTAAACTTTATATCGAAAAATAGGGAGTATGGATAAGTTCTTTTAATTTTAAGTCGTGAAGTATTTGCAAATATCATGCCATTAACTATATTATAAATAAGCAGAAAGTGAGTATAATTATTTAAACCGAAGTAGAATATTTGATTGAAATATTGAATTATGAGTTTTTTTTTATGTTTAATTTACAGCGTGTGAGTGTAAATTTTATTTAATTCATTACAAGAATTTTTACAAAATATTGAATCGTTGATTTATTTATAGTTATAAGATGTAAGTATGATGCATTATTATTATATATAATATTTACAGATACTATAACAATTTATTGATTTTTATGCTAATTTAATAGAGAGTAAGTAGAAATCATCTTTTGAATTGAAGCGATTTTACGATTATTAATAAATAATGCATTATTATTTGACTTAAATTGACAGTATGTGAGTGCTAAGGTCTTTTGAATTCGTGTCTGCGAATATTATTAGATTTGAATTATTTTTAAATTAACAGGAAGTAAGTATAAAATTTGTATTTAATTTATAGACATTTATTTTTAATTTATTTCTGTTAATTAATAGGGCGTAAGTGAGATATCAATTATTTCATTTTGAAATCCATAAATAAATATTAAACGATCGGTTTACTCTTGTATTTATTAATAGCGAGTAAGTACAAAACATATTTAATTATATCAAGTAAATCTATAAATAAGTATATATTTGATTGATTCGTTTACATACAAAAATATATAACTATTGGATATATTTGTGATTATTTTCGTATTAAATAAACAGCATGTGAGTAATATTTTATTGTTGATTAATTTTAATTATTAATTACGTATCAATTAATACTCAAATAATTTTATCTCGTATCAAACCAATAGAGAGTAAGCAAAAGTTTATTCAATTATATTAAAGCATTTAATATCGTTTTTAATTATTTGTTTTACACATTTTTACAGGGAGTAGGTATAAATCTGTTCAAGTGCATCATAAAAGATCACCAAACTTAATTTTTTATTAACAGAATGTTAGTATTAGGGATTTTATTATTTTGCTAAATCTTGCAAATTATTAATATATTTTGCAATAAAACAATAGTGCGTAAGCATAAATATCATATTATGTTACAATTAAATCAAGTCGTTTTTATTTAATGCCAACTTTGTTTTTGTGTTTAATCACTAGAGAGTAAGTATAGGGTTATTTTATTATCAAATTAGGTCTTTCAATGCTAATACCTTTTTTTTTTATATTAAATCGATAGTACGATGTATGTTTATTTAATATTCACCATTTTCAAAGATAATTTTTAATTACTTTCGTTTAAAATTCACAGTCCGTAAGTATTAAGTATATTATTTTATTCAAATATTTACCAAAACAATACTAATAATTTACTTCTTATAATATCTTGCTAAATCAATAGAAGGTAAATGTATGATGTTTATTTATTATATTTAAATTATGGAAAATAGTATTCACTATATTGGTGTTAATTATCAGACCGTGAGTATAAAGCTCTCACATCAAATTATTCAAAATGATTAAATTATTAATCACTTTTATTAAACTGATAGATGGTAAGCGTAGCTTCATTTGAATTAAAATTATTTAATGGTTATCTAATTGCTATTTATTTGTGTTAAATCAACAGGAGGTACAATAAATTTTGTCGATTGCCGTATTATTATTAAATGATTAATTCACTTTATGTTAACAGATAGTAAGTATAAAGTTTATTTTAAATATTAAGTTATTTTGAATATTAATTATTTTTATGATGAAATTGATAGCCTGTAAGTATGAGGTTTGTTTAATTATTATATTAAATTAGTTAAAAATATTTGTTAATTATTTTTTGTATAACAGGCTGTGTATAAAGTTTGTTAATTATATTGTTAAATTACTTAACTATTATCAAATTACTTATATTTTTATATTGAACTTATAGAATGTAAGTAAAAGTTTAATTTTCAAAAATTTTTTATAATATAATACATATGCTAATTTTGTTATGTTAACAGTGAGTAAGTGTAAATATTTACATACAGCAATTGTATTAAATTTACATATTATCGTTATTTTATTATTTAATATTTTAATATTTTAATATTTTACTTTAAAAGAAAGCAAGTATATAATTATATTCAACCAATATATTAAATGAACAAATATTGCTAATAATTTTATTTACGTAATTCGATAGGAAGTAATTATAATTCTATTTATATCTTGCATCAAAGAAATCTGGAAATACTAATTTGAATATAAGCCTGTAAGTATAATATTTGCTTTAAATTATTAGATAATAAAATTATTTTAAATGTCGATAACTTGTTGACTAATAGTGTTAAAACGTTACTTTGTTTTTGTTTAAAATAAATAGGATGTAAGTACTAGGTTAATATATACAGAATATGGTAATAATAAATTAACGGTATTTTCGCGTAAATCAACAGAAAGTAAGCATGAAATTTAATATCATGGCAATTTTATAATATTTAGTAATAATATATGGTTTTATTTTTGTGTCAAATAACAGGGTGTAAGTATGTTTGCCTAATTATTGCCATTAATATAAATATTATTTAGCTCAATTATTTTTATGTTAAATTAACAGTGAGTAAGTATAAAGATTGCTTAATTAAAATAATTGATTTGAATAATATTTAACTCTTAATTATTTTTTTGCTAATTAATAGGACGTATGTATAAAGTTGCTTAATTATAAAGATTATATGAATAATAAATGTACTTTATTATTTTTGTGTAAATTAACAGGGAGTAGGTATAAAGTCTGCCTAATTATAGTAATCAATATAAATAAAGTCTAACTCTTAATTATTCTTGCGTTAAATTAACAGGGCGTAAGTATAAGTCTCTTAATGATAACAATTGATATAAATAATATTAAATAATTTTTATTTTATGTCAAATTAAAAGGGCGTAAGTATAAATTTTGCTTAATTATCATATTAATGTGAATAATATTTAAATAATATTTATTATTGTGTTAAATTAACAGGGAGTAAGTATAAAGTTTGTTTTAACATAATATTAATACAGTTAGTATTTAACTCTTACTTATTTTGTATAAATTAATAGGGCGTAAGTATAAAGTTTTCTTAATTACAATAATTAATATGAACAGAATTTAACTTTTAGTTATTTTTGTGTTAAATTAACAGGGCGTAAGCATGAAGTTTGCTTATTTATAACAATTAATATAAATTATATTTAGCTCTTAATTATTTTTGTGCTAAATTAACAGGGCGTAAGTATAAAGTTTGCTTATTATAAAATTAATTTTAACAATATTTAACTCTTAATTATTATGTGTAAATTAATAGAAAGTAAGTATAAAGTTTGCTTAATTATAATAATAATATGAATATATATGAATGATATCTAGTTCTTAATTATATTTTGCAAAATTAACAGGGAGTAAATATAAAGTTTCTTGATTATAGTAATTAATTTAAATAATATTTAACACTTAATTATTTGGCTTTAATAACAGGGCGTAAGTATTAAGTTTGATTAATTATGATAATTAACAGGAATAATATTAACTCAATCTTTGGTGAAAATTAACAGGGAGTAAGGTTTTCTTAATAATAATAATTGATATAAATAATTTAAATAATTTTATTTTATGTCAAATTAAAAGGGCGTGAGTATAGATTTTTCTTAATTATTATATTAAAGTGAATAATATTTAACTCTTGATTATTTTTATGTTAATTAACAGAGTGTAAGTTAAAAGGTTTGCTTAATTATAATATTAATGCAATAAATACAGTATTTAATCTTAATTATTTTTGTGTTAAAATGACAGCGCGTAAGTTTAAAGTCTTCTTAATTGTAATAATCAATACGAATAGCATTTAACTCTTAATTATTTTTAATAAATTAACAGGAAGTAAGTATAAAGTTTGCTTGATTGTAATAATTTAATATGAATAATATTTGACTCATAGTTATTTTTGTTACATTATAGGGAGTATGTATAATGTTTATTTAATTATAATAATCGAAATGAATAATATTTAAATCTTAATTATTTTTGTGTTAAATAAACAGGAAGAAAGTATAAAGTTAGCTCAATTATAATTAATATAAATAATGTTTAACTCTTATTTTTGTGTTAAATTAATAGAACGTAAGTATAAAGTTTCTTAATTATAATAATTAATAGTAATCGTTTGGTTTAAATAAAGTCTCGCATTTAATGCTTAATTATATTTGACTTTTATTTTGTATTAAATTAACAGGGCGTAAGTATAAAGTTAGCTTAATTACAATATTTAATATGCATATATTTAAATCTTAATTGTTTGTGTTAAAACAACAGAGCGTAAGTATAAATCTTATCTTATTAATATAGTTGTTGTAAATAATATATATCTTAATTATTTTTGTGTTAAATTAACAGGGAGTAAGTATAAAGTTTGCTTAATTATAATAATTGATATAAATATTAAACTTTTATAATTTTTGTGTAAATTAACAGGAAGTAAGCATAAAGTATTTTAATTATAATAAACAATATAAATAATATTTAACTCTTAATAATTTTGTGTTAAATTTACAGAGAGTAAGTATAAAATTTGTTTAATTATAATAATTATCTAAATAATATTTAACTCAATTATTTTTGTGTTAAATTAACAGGGCGTAAGTATAAAGTCTGCGTAATTATAATAATCCACATAAATAATATTTAACTATTCATTATTTGTGTTAAATTAACAGGGCGTAAGTTAAAGTCTGCTTAATCAAAATAATTTATATGAACAATATTTAACTCTTAATTATTTTTGTGCTAAATTAATAGGACGTATGTATAAAGTTTGCTTAATTATTATAATTAATATGAATAATAACAAACTTTTATTATTTTTGTGTTAAATCAGTGCGTAAGTATAATGTCTTCTTAATTATAATAATTAATATGAATAATATTTAACTCTTGATTATTTTTGTGTAAACAGGGCGTAAGTATAAAGTTTGCTTAATTATAATACTTGATATCAATAATATTTAACTATTAATTATTTTTATACTAAATTATCAGGATGTATAAAGTTTGCTTAATTATATTAATTAATATGAATTATGATAAACTTTTATTTTTGTGCAAATTAACAGGGAGTAAGTATAGAGTCTGCTTAACTATAATTATTAACAGGAATAATATTTGACTCTTAATTATTTTGTGTTAAATTAACAGGGCGTAAGTATAAAGTTTGCTTAATTATAATGATTATTACAAAAAATATTTAACTCTTAGTTATTTTTGTGTTAAATTAACAGCAGGTAGATATAAAGTTTTCTAATTATATAATCAATATGAATAGTATTTAACACCTAATTATTTTGTGTTCAATAACAGAGCGTAAGTATAAAGTTTGCTTAATTATAATATTTATATAAATAATATTCATATCTTTATATTTTTGTGCTAAATTAACAGGGAGTAAGTATAAAGTTTGCTTGATTATAACAATTTATATGAATATTATTTAACTCTTAATTATTTTATGCTAAATTATCAGAAAGTAAGCATAAAGTTTTCTAAATTATAATAATTAATATGAATAATGTTAGACTAATTATTTTTGTATTAAATTAACAGCGCGCAAGTATAAAGTTTTTTAATTATAACAATTGACATGAATAATACTTAAATCTTAATTATTTTTGTTTAAATTAACAGAAAGTATAAAGCTTGCTTAATTATAATAATATGAATAGTATTTAAACTCTTAATAATTTTCGAGTTAAATTAACAGGGCGTAAGCATAAAGTTTGCTAAATTATAATAATTGGGATGAATAATATTTAGCTCTTAATCATTTTTGATAAATTAACAGGAGGTAAGAATAAATTTACTTAATTATACTATTTGATATTAATTATATTTAACTCTTATTTATTTCTATGTTATATCAACAGGAGGTAAGTATAAAGCTTTCTAAATTATAATAATTTATGTTAATATATGTTAATAATAGTTGACTCATAATTATTTTTCTAACAGAATGTAAGTATAAAGTTTGTTTAATTTTAATAATCTATATAAATGATAACAAACTTTTATTATTTTTGTGTTAAATTAACAGGGCGTAAATATAAAGTTTTCCAATTATAATATTTTATATGAATAATACTTAACATTTAATTATTTTTCTGTTAAATTAACAGTTGGTAAGAGAAAAGTTTTTTTAATTTCATAATTGATATGAATAATATTTGACTCGATAATTTTTATGCTAAATTAACAGGGAGTAAGTATAAAGTTTGCTAATTATAATAATTTATATGAATAATATTTATTCAATTGATTATTTTTGTGTTGAATTAACAGAGCGTAAGTATAAAATTTCAAAATTATAGTAATTATTATGAATAGTATTAGTTCTTAATCATATTTATATTGAATTGACAGGAGGTATAAAGTTTTCTTAATTATAATGAATTATATGAATAATATTAATTGTAAATTATTTCTGTGTTGAATTAACAGGAAGTAAGTATAAATTTTTCTTAACTAAAATAATTGTTATTGAAAATATTTAATTTTAAATATTTTGCGCTAACAGGGCGTAAGTATAATGGTTTCTTAAAATAATTAAAATAAATAATATTTTAATCTATTTATTTGTGTATTTAATTAACAGGGCGTAAGTATAAGGATTTTTTAATTATAATAATTAATATTTGTATTATTTAACGCTTAATTATTTTTGATAAATTAATAGTTGGTAAGTGTTAGCTTAATTATAATAATTACTATTAATAATATTTAACTCGATAATTTTTGTGCTAAACAGGGCGTAAGCATAAATATTTCTTAATTATAATAGTTAGAAATAATATGCAACTTTAATTATTTTTGTGTTAAATTAACAGGGCGTAAGTATAAAGTTTTCTTAATTATAATAACTAATAATAATAATATTTAATTTAATTTTTTATGTCAAATCCACAGGGAGTAATTACAAAGTTTAATTTATTAATATAATTAACATGAATATCAAACTTTTTAATTATTTTTATGTTAAATTAACAGGAAGTATGCATGAAGTTTGCTTGATTAAAACAATTGAAGTGCATATTATTTAACTCTTAATTTTTTTGTGTTAAATTAATAGGGAGTAAGTATAAAAGTTTTCCTAATAATTATTGATATAAATAATATTAAACTCTTAATTGTTGTCGTGTTTAATTAACAGGGCGTAAGTACAATGTTTTCTTAATTATGATAATTAATATTAATGATTACTAACTCTTAATTATTTTTGTGTCAAATTAACAGGAGGTATAAAGTTTATCTAATTTTTACATTAATGTGAATAATAATTAACTCTTGATTATTTTTGTGCTAAATCAACAGTTTGTAAGTATAAAGGTTTCTTAATTATAATAATTAATATGAATAATATTTAATTCTTTATTATTTTTATAAATTAACAGATAGTAAGTATGAAGTTTGCAATGGCAATTGATATTAATATCTAACTCTTAATTATTTTTGATAAATTAACAGTCGGTAAGTATAAAGTTTGCTTAATTCTAATAATAGATAATAATATTTAACTCTTAATCATTTTTGTGTTAAATTAACAGTTGGCAAGTAAAAAGTTGAGTTAATTATAATAATTGTTATGAATAATATTTAACTTAAATATTTTTTTGTAAATTGACAGGAGGTAAGTGCAAAGTTTGCTTAAGTATAATAATTGATTTAAATAATATTTAATTTTAATAATATTTAATTTTAATTGTTTTCGTGTAAATCGACAGAACGTAAGCACAAAGTTAGCTTAATTATAATAATTAATATTAATAATGTTTTGACTTAACTATTTTTGTTGAATTAATAGAGTGTAAGTATAAAGTTTTCTTAATTATACTAATGAATATGGATAATATTTAACTCTTTATTTTTTTGGGTTAAATTAACAGTTGGTAAGTATAAAGTTTGCTTTATTATAATAATTAATATAAATATATTTAACTCTTAATTATTTTTGTATTAAATTAACAGGGAGTAAGTTTAAAGCTTTCTTGATTATAATAATTATTAGGAATAATATTCAACTCTTAATTAATTGTGTTAAATTAACAGGTCGTAAGTATAGGTTTTATTTATTATAAAATAAATATGAATAATATTTAGCTCTCAACTATTTTTCTGTTAAATTAACAGAACGTATGTATAAAATTTTCTTAATTATAATAATCAATATGAATAATAACAAACATTTATTATTTTGGTGTTAAATTAACAGGGAGCAAGTATATGATTTTCTAATTAGGATATTTTATACGAATAATATTTAACTCTTAATTATTTTTATTAAATTAACAGTTGGTAGTAAATAGTTAACTTAATTTTAATAATGGATATGAACACTATTTCGCTAAATTATTTTTGTACTAAATTAAAAGGGAGTAAGTACAAAGTTTTCTAATTATAATAATTAGCATCAATAATAATATTTAACGCTTAATTATTTTTGTGTTAAATTAACAGGAAGTAAGTATAAAGTTTGTTTAATCAATATAATTGAAATAAATAATATTTAAATCTTGATAATTTTTGTGTTAAATTAACAGGGCGTATGTATAAGCTTATTAAGTACAATAATCTGTATAAATAATAATAACTCTTATTTTGTTTGTATTAAATTGATAGTTGGTAAATATAAAGTTTTATTGATAATAATAATTGATGTAAATAATATTTATTTAACTTAGTTTTTTTTTGTTTTAATTTTACAGGGCGTAAGTATAAAGATGGCTTAATTATAATATTCGATATGAGTAATATTTAATTATTTATTAATTTGGACTTAATTAACAGGAAGTATATATTTTTCATAATTATAATAATTAATATAAATAATAATAATCTTTTATTATTTTTGTGTAAATTAACAGGAGGTAAATATATATTTCTTAATTATATTAATTATGCTAAGTTATATTTAAATCTTGATTATTTTTTGTGTTAAATTAACAGGGAGTAAGAATTAGTTTTCTTAATTATAATAATTAATTTGAATAATATTAATAATATTTAACTTAATTATTTTGTGTTTTACCACCAGTGTGTAAGTATAAAGTTTGCTAACTATAAAAATTTATATGATAATATTTAACCGCTAATCATTTTTGGGTAAATTAACAGTGCGTAAGTATACAGTATGTTTAATTATAATAATTAACAGAAATATTATTTAATTATTAATTATTTTTATGTTTAATTAACAGGGCGTAAGTATCAGATTGCTTAATGATAATAATTGATATAAATAATATTAAATGATTTTTATATTAAATTTAAAGGGCGTAAGTATAAATTTTGCTTAATTGTTTCATTTATGTAAATAATATTTAACTCTTAACTATTTTGCGTCAAATTCACAGGGAGTAAGTATAAAGTTTGCTTTATTATAATATTAATATGAGTAATATTTAACTCTCTATTATTTTTGTGTTAAATTAACAGGGCGTAAGTTTAAAGATTGTTTAATTATTAATAGATATGAATAATAATCAACCAATTACTGTATGCAAAATTAACAGGGAGTAAATATAAAGATTTCTAATAGCAATAATTAATACAAATAATGTTTATATATTAATTATTTTTGTGTTAAATTAACAGGACGTAAGTATAAAGCTTTTTTACTTACAATTATTGATATAATAATATTAAAATCTTTAATATTTTGTTAAATTAACAGGGCGTAAGCATAAGATCTTCTTTATCATAATAATTAAGGGAAATAATAATTAATTCTTAATTATTTATGCTATATTAACAGGAAGTAAATATAAATATTGCTTAATCATAATAATTGATATGGATAATATTCAACTAATAATTATTTTTCTCAAAATAACAGAAAGTATAAAGTTATATATATTTTAATAATTGATATGGATAATATTTAACTCTTGGTTATTTTATTTTAAATTAACAGAGCGTAAGTATAAATTTGTTTGATTATAATAATAGATGTGAATAATATTTAACTCTTATTTTGTTTGTATTAATTAACAGGGCGTAAGTATAAAGGTTGCTTTATTATAATATTAATACAAATAATATTTAACTACTAATTATTTTTGTGTTAAATTAATAGGAAGTAAGTATAAATTTTTCTTAATTACAATACTTTATGCGAATAATATTTATCTTTTAATTATTTTGTTTTAAATTAACAGGGCGTAATTATATAGTTTACTTAATTATAATAATTAATATGAATAATATTTAACCTTACTTATTTTTGTGTTAAAATAACAGGGCGTAAGTATAATTTTTTCTTAATTATAATATTAGTATGAATAATAAACTTTAATTATTTTTGTATAAATTAATAGTTTGTAAGTATAAAGTTTGTTTAATTATAATAATTGATATGAATAGCATTTAACTTTCAATATTTTGATAAATTAACAGTAAGAAAGTATAAAGTTTGCTTGATAATAATGATTAATATAAATGATGTTTGACCCTTAATTATTTTTGGATAATTAACAGGAGGTAAGGTTTTCTTTATTATAATAATTAATATAAAAATTATTTAGATCTTAATTAAATTTGTATTAAATTAACAGGGAGTAAGCATAAAGCTTGTTTAATTAAAATAATTGATATAAAAAATATTTAACTCTTGGTTATTTTTGTCCTAAATTATCAGGGAGTAAGTACAAAGTCTGCTTAATTAATATAATGATACGATTAGGATTCAGCTCTTAATTATTTTTGTGTTAATCAACAGTTGGTAGGTATAAAGTTTCTTAATTATAATAATCGATATAAATAATATTTAACTCATAATTATTTTTGTGTATACTGACAGGGCGTAAGTATAAAGTTTGTTTGGCTAAAATAATTAGTATAAATAATATTTAACTCTAATTATTTTTTAAAAAAATTAACAGAGCGTAAGTATAAATTTGTTTAATTATAATAATCGATGCGAATAATATTTAACTCTTATTTTGTTTGTATTAAATTAACAGAGCGTAAGTATAAAGTTTGCTTGATTATAATTATTTATATAAATAGTATTCAACTCTTAACTATTTTTGTGCTAAATTAACAGTTTGTAAGTACAAAGTTTTTTTAATTATAGTACCAATATAAATATTATTTAATTCTAATTATTTTGTTAAATTAACAGGTCGTAAGTACAAAGTTTGCTTAATTATTATAACTGATATCAATCCTATTCAACTCTTGATTATTTTTGTGTTAAATTAAACAGGGCGTAAGTATAAAGTTTTATTGATTCTAATAATCAATAAGTACAATATTTTACACTTAATTATTTTTATGTTAAATTAACAGGGTGTAGGTACAAGGTTTTCTTACTTATAATATTTAACTTCTAATTATTTTTGTGTTAAATTAACAGGGCGTAAGTATAAAGTTTACTTAATTATAATAATTGATATAAATTAAATTTGCTCTTAAATATTTTTGTGCTAAATTAACAGGGCGTAAGTATAAAGTTTTCTTTATTATAATAATTTATATAAATAATATTTAACTCTTAATTATTTTTGTATTAAATTAACAGTGCGTAAGTATAAAGTTTTCTTAATATTAAAAATAGATATGAATAATAATAAACTTTTTTTATTTTTGTGCAAATTATCAGGGAGTAAGTATAAAGTTTTCCTAATTATAATTATTGATTGATGCTAATAATATTTTACTCTTAATTATATTTGTTTGATTTAAAGAGCGTAAGTATGAAGTTTTCTTAATTATAAGAATTCATATAAATAATATTTAATTGTTAATTAATTTTTCAATAAATTAATAGTGTGTAAGTATAAAGTTTTCTTAATTATAATAATTGATATGAATAATGTTTAACTCTTAATTATTTTTGTATTAATTTAAAAGGGAGTAAGTATAAAGTTTTCTTAATTATAACGATCGATATACTGCAAATAATATTTAACTCTTAATTAAATAAACAGGGCGTAAGTATAAAGTACGCTTAATCATAATAATTGATATGAATAATCGACTTTAATTATTTTATATTATATTAACAGTCGGTAAGTACAGTATAAAACTTTCTTAATTATAATAATTAATTTATCTCATAATTTTTGTGTTAAATCAACAGGGCGTAAGTATAAAGTTGGCATTATTATGATAATTTATATAATAATATATTATATATATATTATTTTATGTTAAATTAAAAGGGTGTAAGTATTAATTTTGTCTAATTATTATATTAATGGGAATAATATTTAAATCTTAAATATATTTTGTTAAATTAACAGAGCGTAAGTATAAAGTTTGCTTTATTGTAATATTAATACAAGCAACATATAACTCTTAATTATTTTTGTGATAAATTAACAGGGCGTAAGTATAAATTTCTCTTTATTATTATAATTAATATAAAGAATATTTAGTCCTTAATTATTTTTGTGCCAAATTGACAGGGCGTAAGTATCAAGTTTACTTATTTATAATATTAAAACAAGTAATATTAAATCCTTAATTATTTTTGTGTTAAATTAACAGGGCGTAAGTATAAAGTTTTCTTAATTATAATAATTGATATTAAATATTTAACTCCTAATTATTTTTGTGTTAAATTAACAGTCGGTAAATATAAAGTTTGTTTAATCATAATAATCGATGTGAATATTTGACTTTGATAATTTTTGTGTCATATTAACAGGAAGTAAGTATGAAGCTTTCTTAATTATATTAATTAATATTAATAATATTTAATCTTAATTATTTTATTGCTAAATAAATAGGGCGTAAGTATAAAGTTTTCTTAATTATAACAATCAATGTGAATAACATTTCACTCTTAATCATTTTATGTTAAATTAACAGTTGGTAGGTATAAAGTTTGCTTTATTATAATAATTAATAGGAATATTAATAAACTTTTTATATTTTTGTGTAAATATACAGGGAGTAAGTATAAAGTCGCTTAACTACAATAATTAACAGGAATGCTATTTGGTTCTTAATTATTTGTACAAAATCAACAGGCCGTAAATATAAATTTTGTTAATTATAATAATCGATATGCTTATTGTTGATTCTTAATTATTTTCTGTTAAATTAACAGGACGTAAGTATAAAGTTTGCTTAATTATAATAATCGATATGAATAATAACAAACTTTTATCATTGGGTATTAAATCAACAGGAAGTATGTGATTTTCTAATTATAATATTTTATGTGAATAATATTTAACCTTTAATTATACTTATGTTAAATTAACAGTTGGTAAGTAAAGAGTTGGCTTAATTATAATAATTAATATGAATAATATTTAACTCAATTATTTTTGCGCTAAATTAACAGGGAGTAAGTATAAAGTTTACTAATTATAATAATTAATATCAATAATATTTAACTACCAATTATTTTTATGTTAAATTAACAGGAAGTACGTATAAAGTTTGCTTAATTATATTAATTAACATGAGCCATGATAAACTTTTATTTTTGTGCAAATTAACAGAGAGTAAGTATAAAGTTTGCTTTACTACAATTATTAACAGGATAATATTTGACTCTTAATTATTTTGTGTTAAATTAATAGGAAGTAAGTATAACGTTTCTTAATTATAATAATTAATATGAATAGTATTAGCTTAATTATTTGTGTAAATTAATAGGGAGTAAGTATAAAGTTTACTTAATTTTAACAATTGATATGAATAATATTTAACTTTTGATTATTTATGTGTTATATTTACAGTCGGTAAGCACAGTATAAGTTTACTTAATTATAATAAATAATATGAATAATATTTGATCATTGTTTATTTTTATGTAAATTAACAGGGAGTAAGTATAAAGTTTACGTGATTATAAGAATTAATATGAATGATATTTAACTCTTACTTATTTTTTGTATTTATTAACAGAGCGTAAGTATAAAGTTTGTTACTGCATTAATAGGATTAACATTTGACTCGATTTTTTTTTGTAAAATTGGCAGTTTGTATCTATAAAGTTTTCTTAATTACAATAATTAATATGAAAAATATTTGACTCAATTATTTTTATGCCAAATTAAAAGGAAGTAAGTATAAAGTTTTTCTAATTATAATATGAATAATATTAACTCACAATTATTTTTGTGCTAATTGAACAGGAAGTAAATATAAAGTTTTCATAATTATATTAATTAATGTGAATAATGTTATATATTTATTGTTTTATGTTAAATTGACAGGGCGTAAGTATAAAGTTTGCTTGTTATTAAAAATAATAGTTTCTATATTATTAAATCATCAAATTATTTTTATATTAATAGGGAGTATGTATAAAGTTATAATAAAAATTTATTGCTAAATTATTTACTGTATATATTTTCATATTAACAAAACGTGAGTATGAGGTATTTTAAACTATATTTTGATCTTTAATTGTTAATTTGTTTTTTTATTTAACAGTCGGTACGACGTTTGTCACTTATAACTAATTTGCACATACGTTATTTGACACTATTTTGGAATTAAATAAAGAATGTAACCATAATTTAATTTTATTAAATTTTACAAATAATATCAAACACTAATTATTTGAATTTTAATTGATAGGGAGTAAGCATAAAGCTTGTTATAATAGTATTTAATTATTTACAAATGCTAAAATAATTATTTATGTTAAAAACAGAGTGTGGGTATAATTATTATAAATTATATTGCTAAAATTATTTATTGATACTGACGTTGATTTTTTACATTAAATTAATAGGCCGTAAGTATTAATTGTACTTAATTAAAATAATAAGATTATTTATACGTTATTAAATTTTGATTTATTTTTATGGTATGCATTTAGATTGTAAGTATATTTTTTAAAAAATATGTGTGTAAGGATCTTAAATTGTCACGTTATTAATTATTTCTAATAATTATAGTTCGTAAGTATATGGCTTATTTAAAATTTTTATTTGCGTTAATAAATAGTATTTTATTATTTGTTGTATTCAATTAATAGAGAGTATGCTTAATTCCTATATAACCATTACATTGAGTTTACATATAAATATTATATTATTAATTTATTCGTTATTAAAAGAATGTGAGTATAAATCTTATTTATTACGGCACCAATATTACATTATATTAAAATTGACTTTCGTGTCCAATTATTAGGCTGTAAGTATATGATGTAACTACAGTACTATGTGGTAATGTTATTTTTTTTTTTTGATAACTAACTTAGTTTTATTCATTAGGGCGTGAGTGTAGAATTATATTTTATTGTTGATTTTTAAAATGTCATTGATACCTATTTTACCTATTTTTGTATTGATAGAATGTAAGTATATACTTTGTTATTTTACAAATTTATGAAAATTTGTCATATTGTTGAGCATTCATGTATATCTGTTAGAATTTAAGTCTAATTAATTTAGTCATCATAATTCTATATATCTTATTAAATTATTTTTCTTTAATTTAGCGTGACGTAAGTATTAATAATTCCAAAATTAGATATAACGGATATTATTTGATTATTTCATCAATTAATAGGAAGTAAGCAAAAATATTTTTAAATTAATATATTGATATCAGCAAATTTTATTGATGGTATATTTTGTCGAACTATTAGGAAGTGAGTATAAGACTTATCAAAGTGTCTGTAATTATTATTAATAATGAATTGTTTCATATTGATTCATTAGAATGCAAGTATAGATATATATCAATCTTTAGAATTTATATTAATAGTAATGTTAATTTATTCTTATATTAATATACAGGGGGTAAGTTAGATTATTAATTACATTTTAGTATCTAAAAAATATTACTAATAATTTATTGATTGATTTATTGATAAAAAAATAGGACGTAAGTATAAATCGTAAATAATTTAGATTTAAAGTTTAATTTACCGGTTTTACTAATTGCACGTTAAAATATTAGAGAGTAAGTATAGATTTTTGTTAACGTTTTTTTTTGTTATTTGTTTTTAAAATTATTTTATATTTAAATTAACAGTGAGTAAGTATGGAATTATTTAAAGGTTATGAATTTAATGTTATATAAATTTAAATTTAATTTATTATGTTAATTATTAGACTGTAAGTATGAAGTTTACATAAAAGTAAAATTTTTTTGAATATTATCAAATATCAATAATTTCAATATTAATTAACAGAAGGTATAAGTTTACTTAAATATTATACTGTATATTTTTTTACAAAAATTTTTTGTTAACTGATTTTTTCTTTTTCTCACGTTAAATAATTAGTCGGTAAGTATAGCAGGATATTTAAATAAGTATTTTAATAAATAATAGGCTTATTTTTGCGATGAATCATTAGGCTGAAGTATATGGTTTGTTTATTTAATAATATTTTATAATTATGTTTATTTTAATTGTTAATTTAGATTGTTAAATTATAGTCGGCAAGTATGAAGTTCTTTAATTTAAAATAAGAATGTTATTATAATTTATTTTCCATTCAATTAATAGTGAGCATAAATTTTATTAATCACTATATGAGAATATGTAAGAGCATGTATTTATTCTTTTTTAAAATTACAGGAAGTAAGTCTAAGCTCATTTAAAGATTGTATTATATATTTTTTTAAATAAAGATTGTAAGTATGAACTTTGTTTGCCCATCGTTAAAAACATTTGCAGATACTAATTACTATTAATTTTCATGTTGAATAATAGAAAGTGAGTAAAGGTTCATTAGCATATTTTTAAAAGTATATAAATATAGTTTGTTAATAATTATATTATATGTTAATTAATGGAGAGTATAGGATTTGTCTATTATAAATATCTACAAATATCATTTAATATATTTGCGTCCAATAATTAGGCGGTAAGTACAAATTCATTGCTATATTTTATTTAAAATTTTTATTTAAATTAAAATACTAAGGCAACTTATGTACAATAATACTTATAACATATATCATAATATATTTTGATTTATTATTAGAATGTAAGTATAAAATTTATCCAAATATTGATTCACCAATAGAATTTATTGGAGACTTGTGAGTATTAAGTTCAAATTATTCGTTTAAAATTGTCATGCGGTAGGTATCTAATTGATCACTTATGGCTTTAGATATCGAAATTAATTATAAAATAATCAATATCATCTTTAATCACAAGTTTGTAAGTATATTGGTCATTTTGTTTACTAATTATTGTTTCGCGTTTTAATATTTGCGCAAATATTTATTGATATTATTTCAAAATTTATTAGGCAGTAAGTACTAAGCTCTAGCTTTTGAGACAATTTTGCTGATGCTTGAAATAATTGCATATTATTAAACTTCTGCATTTTACACATTAAAATAAAGTGGGTAAAAGATGCTCCTTTTTTCCAATTTACTATTAAATATGTATATTGATTATACATTTGCGTATTAATTTAAGACGGTGAATTATAAGTTTTTTATTTATTTCCATTAGAAATTTGTTATTAAAAAATAATATATATATATATACGTTATCTAATTACCAGATCGTGAGTATAACTTTTACCGTATGGCTTAATTTATCGAAATTCATTACAAGTAACCAAATGATTTATGCGTAAAAGGGAGTAAGTATTAGATAATCGTACTTTTAATATTGGTTTATAACCATTATATAAAGATGAATTCAAATTTCAGATCGTAAGTATATAATTTAAAACTATAAAATTATCCCCGAGAAGAAGCATTTCTTTAATCTAAATTAATTAGTTTGTACGTGCAAAATTTATTTCTTATATTATTAAACGATTGGTCATTAAACATAATATTTGCAATTAATCAGGGAGTAAGTATATTTTTTGAAAGTAAACTTAATGATGTTTTGCTTTTTTTCAACTAAAATAAATCTTAATTTTTTAATTCATATAACTATTAGACGGTAATTATAAAATACATCTTATTAAAGCATAAAAAAAAAAAATAGAAATACTGCATTTCTTTTACTAGGTTATCTATCATAGTATATTCGGCAATTCATTTAAATTTGTGATTAATCAATGGGATGGACGTGATCTTGACCCAAGAATTGGTATAAATCCGGCGTATTTTTATGAGATATCTGCTACGATAAGTAATGTAGAATTTATATCCAAGGAAATATTCGGCAATTTCATGGAAATCGACTTATTAGATGCTCTTAAGAAAATTAATGATACTTCAGCTAAGTTAGGAGTATCAATTAAAGAAGGGTTATTTTTTGCGTCTAATATCATTTCGTATAAATTCGTCAAAAGATGGATGAATGATCTTGACTCTCGAGGGAAAATTAAAAATTTAGCTGATCCGCATTTAAATTTTATTGACGAATCCATCGAAAATTGCAAAAAATTTGCTGATCGATTTAGTGAATTTCACGAATTTATTAACAGTGAAATAATGAAACTTGAAGAGTCACTTCTGAAAATTGAAATTAAGTCGGATAAAACAATATATGAACAAACGTTAGAAAAAAAGATGATGATCGACGAATGGCATCAGAAATCCAATAAAATCTTTAGTTTTACAAATTATAAGAAGGTAACTGAAATTTTTTTTTACTATTATTTAGACCATTGTCAATTTATTTTATTTGCTATTATTTTTAATAAAGAAAATAGATGAAGGAAACTCACATTTAAAAGAATTAAATGAAAAAGGATATAAAAATTTGATTATGGATCGTCTGATTGTCGAATTGGAATGCATTATAAATTTAAAATTAAAAAAATTAAAATTAAAAGAAATATCAGGTAAATATTAACTATTATAAAAAATACTATATGATGAAAGCTAATTGTAAATTTATACATTAGACTTTTGGAAACGAATTTCCGACGAATTTGAAATAATCAGAGAATTAATGGAGAAAAATGTAAATCATGGCGAATTATATGTAAAAGAGTATGCAATTAATCATACAATTTATCTTTGGGCAAAAATCGAATACGTTATTGTTACTTTTTGCCAAAATTGGATACATTATTGATATATTCTGCAAATATATAATGCATTCATCATTGAATGGTTGAGAAGGTTAGGAATTTAAAGTTGTAGAATTATATAATATTTATAATATCGCACGTATTTTATTAGCTCTTATTATACTACACTTATATTATTGAACGTTTGATGTACTGTATTACGTAGCTAAATACCATATATATAAATAGGATTAACGGATATGTCATAAATGTTAATGGTACCTGTATAAAAATTATTAGTCTATTTCAGGATAAAAAATAAAATAAAATTTTTCAATACCAAATTCAGTTTATACTGTTATTGCTTATTGGCGAGTCTATCGCTAATCCAGGAATGGTACTCGCATAAGATGGGTAGACAAATTGGAACTTCTTTCCCTTTACATTATTGAGATTTATCCTATCTTTCATGCAAATCATCCTAATTGTAAACTATACCTAACCGATCTATTATTAATGCATCAGATGCAGTGACGCAAATAGCTTACTCAGCTCAGCTTTTATGAAAGCTGGGCTGATTTTTGACTCTAGATTTAAGTCAAGCATTTCTCAGCCAAACCATTTGTTAGTTGAGCCGATTTGTAGCTTTAATACAAAAAACTTTGCAAATCCAAATAAACAGAATTAATAAAGTATATATAGGTCACCGAAGTTTTTTAGTTATTATTTTTACTTCATAGAAAACAAGTCTATTATTACAGTTTAAAAGGCACAAAAAAGTATATCTTTATTAAAGTCAATAAATATATACTGCAATAATAAGTTAAGATCATTCAGAAATTAAAAGTTTTTAATTAAAAGTATATACAAACCTTATTTATAATTTATATAGTCTACAATTTTATTGAAAATTTTCAAAATTATAGGGATTCCGTTTAAATAAATACTGTACGACGCCAATTTTTCAAATGATAACTGTGAAATACAGCAATAAAGATTGACACTACATACGTAGGTACAGTATTTGATTTGATCAAAATACTACTGTATATTTTAATCTAATTAAAGCTCATTAAACTTTATCAGAATCAAATCAGTGCCATTTCATTTCTATCAAAAATCCACCGCGATGAGTGATTCGTATAATGCCGACTATTGTTAACTAAATAAAATTAGAGTTGAAAAATCGGTCGAGATGGGTCATGCGAACATATAATGTTGGCACTTATTATGGAAATGGAATTGAAATCGAAAAGGATGAACATAAGGCATTCGAATATTATCTAAAATCACCCGAGATGGGTCATGCATCAGGAACATATAATGTTGGCATTTTTTATGGAAATGGAATAGGAGTTGAAAAGGATGAACATAAGGCATTCGAATATTATCAAAAATCAGCCGAGATGGGTGATCTAAACGGAATGAATACGATTGCTCGTGTAACGGTGTAACGGCGAGTCAGTCGCTAACTCTAGCAGAGATTCGCGTAACCGTTACTGGGGTAATAAATGAAGGGGTGATTTTAGGCGTGTTTGTATTTGACCGAGTCTTTATTAATTTCTCACTTGTTCACTGTTTCTCCCTTTACACTTTACATTCTTTTTATACTTCTCTTTCTTTACAATTGGCTATGGCGGCTTGGGTATAGAATAATAAGCTATAGTACA
>CAJVPV010000061.1:0-31827 GCA_910591835.1 Acaulospora morrowiae
TTTTTTGTTACTGTTTGTTGTAGAGTGCTCCATGGTAGGAGTTAGTTAGCGGGTGAGAGCACTTGGAAGTGCTTTGGATTGTAAAGTTTCTTGAGAGAGCTTGTTACCAAATAAGGAAATTTTTGAGCAAAAAATTGATTGACGGAAAGAGTGTGGTTCAGGAGGACATTATATATGGTTCCTTATTACCATAAAAGAAAATTTGATTAACAATACGATTCCAAATTAAATACAATTTCTAATTACTTACTAATTGGTACTTAGTAATATAAACATAATATAGGTTTTGAAAAATGTCTGAATTAAATATGAATACATGTATAATTGATATACATGCTACTGAAATTTGTAGATCCTTGACGCAATTGACACAATTATTTGTCACAATTAATTGAGTCACTATTAAAACATATAAATAATTGAGTCATAACGCAATTATTTTTAATAATTTTGGGAATTGAGTCAACAGCAAAATAATTTATGCCACATGTATAATAATTGACATATTCATGGACTCCATGGGACAGGAAATTTCATTGAGTAATACAGACTCTCTAATCGAATTCAACAGACAGGTGCAAAAAGACCTGGAGGAGCTCCAAAATTTATCATTAAAGCAAGAGCTTGCCTTTACAAGTCAGTTACCAGAAATAACAACCTCAAGTAAGAAATGTTCAACTTCCTTGAATAAAGAAATAAGCCTCATAAGTGACCTGATCAATACACTTGAACCTTCTATTGCATAAAACAGTATAACAAACTTTTTTTCCATTCAACCACAGGATCCAAGAGAGTTAAAAGTAATGAATTTGCTTATGGAAAGCGATTCCAATGCTCAACAAGCAATAGATAAAGAGCCAATTAAGCAAATAATCAACAATAATGCATTATTTGTAAGTGAGCATAACATAATTATCGAACTAGCAACTCAACTGAGCCAATATCAAACAAGTGCCCAAGAAGTAATTAATGTTTTTACAAAAATTACAAGCAGATCCAAAGATTCAGTTATACAAGAACCACAGTTTGCCATTTTATCAAAATTCTTCCCAGAAATAGAGCTTTTTTCAGATCTTTTACAAAAAATGAATATCTCAAAGGTATCCATCAAATTGAATACAAAGCTCTTGAAAAAAAAGCACACACAAATTACAAAAAGTAACATGATATCGGATATATCAATAGAAATACTAAAAAGAAAATTTGTTGAATCTTAAATTCTTTCTTGTTTATAGTATGCCTAAGATTTATGGACCTAACAAAATTGAAATATTATAAAATAGTACAACTTCTAGAATACAGGTGCAACTATTTGTTTAGAAATGATGATAGAACATTGGACTATATTGAAGTATTGGAATTGTGTAAACAACTGTTATACGAACCCTCCCATCATTGCTAGAATCATATGAACAAATTCTATTCAAAATCAAAATTAAGTTTTTTTGCCAAATACCCATGAAAGGAAAAAAAGACATTTCTAAAGTTCTCTTGGTCCTACACACCTATTACAAGTTTGATCAGCTACCAGACTCATACTTTTTTGTCTCTTTTCCACTGCCAGACAACTCAGAGAAACTCAATGAAAAAACCAAAATATTATTCCCCATAATGGAAAGAAAAGACCTAAAAACACTAGGAGATAAAATTAGAGAACTAAGCAGGTTCTACAGTGTATCGCAAAAACTGCCCAAGACATTGTGGGAGTGGTACGGCGAGTCAGTCGCTAACTGATAATGAAATTCGTGGAACAGTGATGTTAAATTTATTTAACGATAGGGCTTTTGGTGAGGCGTTAGATTTGGCCAAGGTAAGTGTTTTCTTTATTAAAATGTGAGTTTGAACCTTGTTATATTTATTAAATTTTATCTACTAATTTATACCTTTTTCCCAAGAACAAAATAGAAAGAAATCAAAAAGATAAGAAAAGGTAAGAAATTCTAACACTTTCTTTCGATAATTATATAAGTCAGCCACTAATTACATTATCATTACTCATATTTTTAGGTCACTACTAAGCTTTATTTCTTCGACACGATACTGGGTTGATCATTAATCACGTGACCCAAACTGTGTTACCCTCTATTTTCTTTCCCTCTTACAACATACTTCAATCTGCCACCACCAAAGAAACTCCTTCCAGCATTATACAAGCTCTTCTCTTCTCACTTAGCAGTGTACTTTCCATATGATCCAATAACAATGAATACATGTAAACTAATTGGCATTCTAAGAAAAGAATACAAGCTCATAACAATCCCAATAGACTACTATAAGTATAAAAGACCCTTGTCCAGAAATCCTAATCCACTCCTGGATAAGATCAATACTAGTTAGCACAAAAGAAAATGCTACAGCCCTTATTGCAAGGCTAGAAAAAGACTTTAAATTTAGCTTTTCACTTGGACCTCTTTGGGTTAATCCAGAGATATTTCAAACAAATAAAGAAAAACTGCCAGCCAAAATTAGAAACTTGATAGCTTACTAGAAATCACTGCCTTCTTAGATTATAGGAATAAGCATTATCAAACCAAAATTAAAAAACTCAATGATAAATGAGTTCCACTTTCTACCTGAGAAGTGGGTGGTTTAAAGCTTCCAAGGTGCCACTTCCCTCTATAAAAGAATTAAACAAGTTTAACCACAAGAAGCATATTGATGTACAGTTTTTTCTAAGGGATGACGATGATCTTCTAACCTTTATCACTTAATTATACAAAAATTATGATTTTGACAGGCTACCAGATGAATATATATTACTGGAGGACTTGCCGAAGTCTGATTTCAATCTCATACTATTTATTTGTTAAGATAACAAACAACTTCAACTATATTCACTTATTAAATAACTTTATACAACATACTACAACTGAAACTAACTCAACTTCCACAATCAAAAACCTACTTAATGTAATGACACTAAATGTCAGAGACCTCAATGAAATATCTAAATTACTGGTGCTAACACAAGACCTAACAAATACAAGATCAATCCTATGCTGCTCTGAAATTAAAATATTTATCCTTGATCCCCTACCCAAAAGACTTAATAACAAGGTCATTATTGCAAGCAAGCCTTTAGCCTTCTCGAAGAATGGAGCATACTTAATATTTGAAGAGGATCTTACCAATTATATCTTTACAACATTCACAGAAAACAAGTATTGATGCTCTGTGCACTTAAAGTTTAAGTCAAAAATCGATTTAATATTACAGCTATCTACCTCCCATACAAAACAGAAGGAAGAAAGATTGCTGTCAAGTTCTTATGGAAGCACTTAAGAAAATTCAAAAACTCTATACAGCAGATTCTAACCAGAGATTTCAACTTCTATCCAGCAAATACTCCAGCAATCAATATCCTAATACTAGCCAACAAAAGAAAAATCTACAATTTCTTACTTGACTGGACCAATATAATAAGAACCTTGAACAGAAAAGATGAGTTTACTCACATTACACAAACCAGTGCCTCAAGAATAGATCAAGTTTGATATACAAACCATATAGGCTCCAAAGTCCTCTATACAAAAACCACAGAATCTATATTAATACATACAGATTACAAGCAGGTCCAAGTCATATTTGACTGGTTTTGAATACAAGCTAAAGTTGGTAGATTGTCAAACCAAGCTCTTTAACTGGAAACAGGCCACAGCTGAACAAAAAAAAGATTTCAAAGAGAAGATAGAACTCAGAATCTCCATAATGAAAAACCAGTCCTGGACTTCATTTAATAATGCCATTATAAATGCTGCCAGAAACAATATTTCACTAATCAAACCAACAATCAACAAGAGTCCATTGCATGAAGGTAATCAGCACTTTAACACAATCAAACTGATCAAAAAAACAATTTCAAGAAAGAAAAAATTAAGTTCACTAAAAATCCCAAAACACATTAGGCAAATCCATGAAAAGATTTTTGGATCAGAGCCAATCTCCATCAAGTTACTCAACCAAGTCAGAAACACTTTAATCAGGGAGAGACTTAATAATATTAAAGAACTCCATATTGAACAGATTAGCAAGAGTATTACTAATAATTATATAAAATTCTGGAAAAGACCAAAAAGCTTTATCAAGAAAGCCTTGGATAATCTCAAGCCATCGCTAGATCTCAACTTTATTCAAAATACTAAGGAGTTCTAACAGATGATCCAGAAGAGATTAAAAATATTATAATTAACCACTTCAAGAATGTACTGTCCAATAAAAGTGTAAATCTCTCAGACTTATACTGGGCCACAAAATATAGTCCAATCAGTTCAATCAATGAGAAATGGTTCAGCAGCAGCCTAAGTCCAGTTAGTTCTGAAGAACTCGCAAACACACTCAAGAACCTATCACTAGATAAAATCCAGGCAGCACAGGAATTATCTATAAAATGATCAACATCCTCGAAGTAACCTCAAAATGAGTGCTGTTTTAACTATACAACCAAATTTTGAACAATGAAATCATTTCTATAGGCTGGAAAAACTCAACAATTGAGCTTCTACCAAAGAAAATTATATAGTTAAGAAGGGTGGCAGATACACACCCAATCTCCCTGATCAAGTCCACAAGAAAAGTCTACAAAAATAATTAATATCAGGCTATCAGAAACCATAAGTAAGCATAACATTCTCTTAAAAGCAAGCTTTGCAAAGCTCGCCAACCAGAGTACAATGGAATCACTAGCAATTACAGCGTCAACCCTAAACACTGCAAAAAATCCAAACAATGAGCTATAGATAGCCTCTTTCGACATAACAAAAGCATTTGACTCAGTTAATCTTAACAGTCTCGATGCAGTCCTTAGAAGAATAAAAGTCCCAGCTAAACTTGTTAACATCTTTTACAATCTGTTATATAAATGCAAGCTCTTAGTTGCGACAAACTTTGATAAAATCAGAGAAGTGAAAGTTATGAAAGGATTAGATCAAGGAGAAACCCTTTTGTCACTCCTATGGACTATTTTTTACAATCCTATGGTTTTGGCAATCTCTGGCCACTTCAAGCATCTAGCGATTACATATAACATTCTTACATATTTGGATAATGTCCTTCTAACAGCACAATCCTTAGAACACTTACAAGAGCTCACTGATATATTCTGTTTCTTTCTCTCCTTAAACAATATCAAATGCAATTCAAATAAAACAACGCTCATTACCATATTAGCTGACAAACACCTTTGAAGGGACACAGGCCTAAAGGTAATGGACTCAATGGTTAACCCTTTCAGTAGCAAGACTCTTCTCTGCTACTTGGGCAACTTCTTTATAGGAAACTCAAATAAAAACATCTTTAACCGACTTAGCATCGAGAGCATGCATCCCATTATAGAAGCATGTTGCAAACAAAAGTGGAATGGCCCGATAACAAAACAGGTGCTAGATTGGATTATTCCTAGTAAACTTGACTATGTTCTTCTTTTAAGCTCTCTTTCCAAAGGTTATATACAAAACCTTTAGGCCAATGCAAACAATCTAATCAAGAGAAAACTAAAAGTAAAAAAACTATATCAGACAAAGTGACACACTAACAAGCCAGTCTCAACCTTAAAAACTTTTCAGACAGACAAAACCTTACATTAGCAAAGCTTTTTATAATCAGGCTATGCAACATAAAAATGCAAGAAGCTATAAAAACAGAAATTAACTCCCTTCAAATCAGTTATGCCATCTGGCTCTGCCTATTATGCTATTCAAAAGTGTTTCCAGAAACATGGATCATACAAGCAGCAGCATTATGTAAAAAGTATCAAATCAATATATGTCCAGTCAACTATTTATTTAACCATGCCAAAGATTAACAATTCCTAAGGCTACATTTCTTTTTTAGAAGCAAATACTTGAGGCAGCAAGCCTTAAGGTAACATAAGGTTTCTTGAGGATTTACTGATATTTCGAACAAGCAGCAAATTGTCCTGGCATAAGTTCAACACATACTTTCATCCAACTCCAAAAGAACCTATTTCCAGTTGTTTATTAACATCAATATCATACCTAGCTATAAAGATACTTCAACATGCATTCCTAACACAAGGGCCAGATTTTGGGCTCATATTCACAACAATGAACTGAGCTTTATTAAGACAAGAATTAATTGCAGCAGCATACAATCTCTTATCAAAGGCAAGCATTACAAACTGAAGGCTGACAAAACTCTTAAGAAGTGCTATTGTCATAACAACACACACTAAATAAATATATCAATTGAGAAAACAATATCTCTATAGATATATAAGGCCAACAATAAATTTTGTCTGGCTAACTTCATGAAGGAGATTTGGTTCCAACTACAACACAAAATGATTACAACAACAAATCTAACAGTAGAAATTAGCTTTCGAGAAAACAAGGGACTAGAGATCTGCCTAAACTTAAACATAATAGAAGATATCAAACAGATCGTCAACCTAGATCGCCTATTTTCCCAGTTCGATCTAGTGGCAAAAGAAGAGCTACTGTAATAGAGGTATATGGATACAAAACAAGTATGGCATTCCACTCCAACAATTCACAACCAATCAATCTTCTCCTAGGAATCCTTGACCTGGTTGAAGCAGCAAATGATCAATTATATATCTTAATCAACATGTCCAAAAAAATTAAGTTAAAAATGCCAGAATATTTCAATTAAAAAATTAAAACATTGTATAGTTTTCTGATCAAAAGTATCAATATCATCTGTAATCAGAAAAACATCAAATTAAAGTTAGAAAAGAACACAATCTCTCCAAAACAGGAATTGACAACATAATATAATCAATAGACTATATCACGGAACCAAGAATTAAAAATAAGTGGGGTTACAGCCCTGTAACATGGATCAAAAAAAGTGTAGCATATTTTCAGACTAACTAATACCATAAATAGTTCTTCAATTGGAAAAAAATGAAATACTAGTATAAAAATATCTAATCTTTAGACTTTAATAAAAGCAAACAAACTTTTTATCAAAAAGAACAAGGTAAATTGCTTCTCATTATTAGCCTTTAGGGCAAAAATGATTAGCGAAATACTTCCTACCAGATAACTTCTTCACAAAAGGTATCCCAACACATATAAAGATAACCTGTGCTCCAGATATCTCACCAAAGTAGAGACCCAGAGATATGTCTTTGAGTGAAACCAAACTCAAAAAAAGCTTAACAAAACTCTCAAACAAAAGCAGCCCAAAAAAGAAATCAATCAATGTGAACAATCAAATACAAAAACTAAATCTTAAAAGAAAGTCTGGACTGGACAAAGTCGTAAGCATAATTATTGACATAGTCTTTTATCTGTTAGCAAAAAGCCAAGCCAAATTTGCAAATAAAGCCTTAGCACTACTTTACACACTGATTTGGGTATTCAGGTCGGCTATATCCAACACCTCAATAGCATGAATCAAATTGAATGACTATTCTCACACAATCAAAAACACTAACAGAACTATTACACAATAGAACTTATCAAAGGAGTCATCTTTTATTAAACTAATTATAGAAATAATGAACCCACAAACAGATTCAAGCAGCAATCCACTCAAAATGCAAACACTTGTATTAATTCTGGAAGAGAATTAACTATCCAGCACTAAAACTAATCTAAAGCACATTAAGTGTGCCAAGAATAGTGATAGTTAGTATCGTGGATAGATTAACATTAATTTATGTAATATAGTATATAAAGATATTTGATGTAACTCAGATATAATTCTATATATCAATAAAGTTTTATATCTGATACTCTTTTACAATTTTTTTAAAAAAAAAATTAAATTTAGATTTATTATTTCAAGAACCCAATACCTTAAATACTATAACAACTGCTCAATTTGTACTCAATTACTTAAAGGCCAATAACAAGACTCAAGTTTTTTGAGTAGAACCATTCTTTGGAGATGGAACTCAAGATCCTTTGATCTGGTTTTCTGCCTTTATTAAAGCAAGTCAAGTAAATGGATGGAAACAAATGAAAAAGATACAAATGCTAGCTGCCCATCTTAAAGATGAAGCTGAAGATTGGTGGATTGAATATGTTACTACCAATGGAACTGACTATACTAGAGATCCCTACAGACCAGCAGATCTTGAAGAAGCATTCAAAGACAAGTTTTGTACTTAACATTGGCAAAACAAATGGCTTAAAAATCTAGAAGAAAGAAGATAAGACTCCTCTGAATCTGTGAATTTCTATTATACAAATTTTAAGAAACTTTTTAAACAAGTAGACCTTGAAAAGAATATGACAAACCTTCAGAAACTTTGCTATTTTCTTAGATTATAGAGATCTGAAGTTGCTTTTCTTGTGGTTATGAATGTACCTGCAGATGTTGTTATAGTATTACAACTTCCCCAACAATATGAAAATGGTCAAAATCTTATTAACTATGAACAATCTATTAGAGCCAAACCAAAGAAGACTTTTGGATTTAGAAATAAAGAAATTTCATAAGATTCAATAAATAATCTTGTCCAGAAGTTCGAAAAGATGTATTTAAAGCTTGCAGCCCAAATTGAAGATATTTTTACCAAAGTTGAAAAGAAGAGCAAGCCATACTACAAGACTGATACTTCCAAGTTGCCACTAGCATATATACCATAAAGAGATACAAGAACTTGTTTCAAGTGTGATCAAGTAGGACACATTGTCCATGATTGTTTATCTGAAAGATCTATACCCTCTCAGCAATATTATCAATAAAATCAATATGTCAAAAAAGACAAATGTGTAAACTATCTTACAATTGAAGATATTTCTGATGAAGAAACATTTAATGAAGAAGAAAAACTTGTATATGTAGAACAAAAAGCCAGACCACAATCTTATACTATCAATCAAAAAGAACAGAAAGAAAAGGTTAAATAATTAGAATCAGCAAAAGAATTTAACCTGCAATTAAAGAAAAATACTACTCAACTGATGGAAATAGAAAATTTATTTATTCATTATCAATCTTTTTTAACACAATCTACTTCATTTAAGACAAAGAAGCCAAAAATGAAGTCCTAACCCTCTGTGGTTGATAAGCTTGCATCATATGACATTTCTGAAGATATCCTCAAGTTGCAATCAAGTGCTACTATAGGACAGATGCTTCAATATTCTAATCAACAAAATAATCTTGTCAAGATCCTCAAGAGACCAAAGAAAACAGTTGAAACCAATTATCTTCAATCAGAAAACGACTTCAGAAAGACTTCATCAGCTAAATGTTATGTTAGAATCAAAGGAAATCCAATGATCACCATTCTTGATTCAGAAGTTGCTGTCAATATCATTATAACAATTTGATGCATAAGTTAGGATTGAAACCAGATACTTAATTCAAAACTATTATAGTCACTGCCAATAGAAACAAAGTCTATGTATTGGATCAAATTACTAAAGCTCAAATTTATATTTAAGATCTAATCATCCCAATCAAGCTACAAGTTATTGAATCTCAAGAGGAAACACTTTTTTTGGGAATTGATTGGTTTCAAAAGATGAGGGCCAAGTGGAATTTTGATTTCCAAACCTTACAAATTCAATATAAAAACAAAACTGTCAAGATCACAACTACTTACTTCGCTGATGAAACATCTCAATACATTACAAATTCAGAAAACAATATTGATGAACTTGAAAAAATTGAGTATGATAATGAATATTTGGAAGAACAAGAGATCTACTACTTTGATCATGCTAAAAAAGATGAGAAACATGAAAAAAATGAAGAACTTGAAGCCTAAATCAAAGAAAATCCAGTGATCTACCTCTCTGATCCCATGATTAATCAAGAAGCAACACCCAAAATTAATTTAATAATTGACGAGCAACAAGATATAGTTGATCAAATTATCAAAGAAAAAGAAAAAATATTTGTAGAACATATATCCAAAGAAGAACAAACTCAAGATCTAGAATAAACTATTGTGATTACACACTCTATTGATACAGGAAATGCAAAGCCCATTAAGTAATGGACATATAAAACATTATCAGATCAACAAGACTTCATCAAAAGCAAAATTGATGAGATGCTAAAAAAAGAAATCATCAGTCCCACCTCTAGCCCTTGGGCATCTTCAGTTGTAATCGTGCTAAAAAAGAATAACAAGAAATAATTTTGTATTAATTTCTGAAAATTAAATGAAATCATGAAAAGGATACTTACTTTCTCCCAGTAATTAATGATCTTTTAGACTCCTTCCAAGATGCCAAATGGTTTACCTGTCTTGATTTAGCAAGTGAATACTGGCAAGTAGCCATGAGTAATAACGATAAAAAGAAGATTGCATTTATTACGAAGTATAGACTCTATGAGTTCAATGTTATATCTTTTGGATTGTGCAATGCTCCTGCTACTTGCCAATATCTTATGAATGAACTTCTTGAACCATACAAAGAAAATTTTGTTGAAATTTATTTGGACGATATCACTATCTTCTTCAAAACATTTAAAGACCACTATAATCATATTGTTAACATCTCTCCGGCAAGTCTGTCGCTAATGGCAGTAGAAACTCGCATAATGTCAGATAGGTTTTTGGCTTTCTCTACTTGAGGTGTATGATTTTGTTTAGCCGAGTTCTTTACTAATCACCTTTCCTTCTCTTTCCGTTGTCTGCGCTTCCTTGACGAGTCTTACCACTTTCTTTCTTGTAATCCCAGTCATCCTATCTCGCGACAAGTACTGGATTAGGTAAGTAATTTATATTTTTACTCTCTTTGGCAATGTTGATTACACGTCCCTAATTAGGAATATTATTTTATTCTTTTTTTTTTTGGTATTGATCTTATTTTTCGTACCGTGTACTACCTCTTTGTTCTTCTATTTATATTGGCATGTCGCGTCATGCAATCCCTTCTTATACTATTTGAAACTATCGGCTGATAATTAGACTATCTGACTAATAATGACAATAACGACATTAGACTTTTCCCTAAATTATATTATGCTTAAGTAGGCTATACTAAACTATCAATTACCATATCAGCTATCTAAAATCAGGGTATGCGACGCACCAGGTCATGTTGTGTGACTATACCCCATACCATTTCCCCGCTAACAATATGAATATCATACTAGATATTCTTTGCCAGGCAAACTTGAAATTAAATATAAAAAAATATCATTTTTTTCTTACCAGTGTCAAGCTCTTGGGATATGAAATTAGCTGTGATAGAATTATGCTAGATGATAATAAAATTATCAAAGTAAGAGACTTTTCAAAACCAACAAATATCAGACAACTCAAAGGATTCTTAGAATTAGCATTCTACTATCGAAAATTTATTGCCAACTTTTCAATTATCACCAAACTGTAACAAATCTATAGACACCAGCAAAAATTTTGATTTTCTTTGAAAAGTCAGATGACAACCTCTCAAACGATTTTAAGAGACTATGGATATTTGATGAGAGAAACATCTTTTATTAATGGCCAAAAAGACATTGTAAACATCAATTTCTTAATAATTAAGGATTTAGACTTCCAGCCAAAGAATACCAATAATTAGACTTAAACACATATTCTAAGTCACATGACAGCCACTGATCCCGAAGCTCTAGAGTGATGTAAAACCTGAAACTTATAGTAATTATTAATTCAACATGATTTCACTAATTAACATGTGTTATCAATTAGTAATTGATATCAAGGGGTTATAGAATATTATTAATATGTTTGATTAACATTATCATTTATTTAATGCCAACTTCTAATCCCTTTAAACTTACTAAACCTTTTCACCAAAACACTCTCCAACAACACAATCAAAACAAAAGCAACTAAAAACAACCTACTCAACTCACTCTACACAGATCCCTCTTCTAACAACCCTCAAATACTAATCGATTCAGATCTTTCAAATTACTAATTCAAAAACACATGTCAACAACATCACAATTAACAATCAACATCCTTCCCAAATATAACGACACTTCATTTGAAGTCCTTCTAACATATCAATACCAATCCAACATAACAACTGTAACTTGGAACTTTACCCAACACCACAAATCCTTTACAACTAGCTTCAATTACAACCCTCTTCTCTCACTTCTATACACAATAATAATCATTCTCCTCTCCAACGAGTTCAGAGACTACATCTTCTTCTCTAAATATCCAAAACTAAATAACAACATTTTTGCCCCACCACCTGCCAACCACAGAAAAAGGTATAAAGTTTTATACTTCAATACAATAACAAATATACATAACATTCTCCAAACCCTTCAGATCTCTCACACCTTCTATAAACCCACCTTTATCATATCAAAAACACAATCATAAAACACTCAACTTCCACAAATTAACATAATTGATCCACTACCAATGCAATATACACTCAAAAACCTAAACAATATTCCTATGCCACCAACAAGATATTTCCTTAAACAAATCAACAAAATCATACGATCCACAGAAATAATTTTTTCACAAAGAGCATAACAAATCTTTAAACCAAACTTCTTACTATTTCTTAATACTTTGATCTTCCTAAAAAACACACCAATCTCAACTACACAATATCAATCTAGAATATATAACTTCCATCTCAAAATCCTATCTAATACACTTCCAACTAAATCACACCTCCATATTACTCTACCTAATATCTATACAAATGACACCTGTCCCTGCTGCAACTCATACACAGAAACTATTCATCATCTCTGGCTTTGCAAACAAGCACTACCAACAATAAAAAAAATTCCTATCAATTCACAAACACTTCTTAACAAAAAATTTAAAAATAATAAAAACTTTAACTCCAATCAAATTTTAACTACTATTAACTCTGCAATCTATCTAATTGACTTTGCAACAGGCATATTCCAACTTAAACACCTATTCAACAATCTCAAACCAAATTAGCAAGATCAAAAAATTCTAAACCAAATCCAAAACAAAACTCTTGAACTCATATATCAACACATCTGGATCCCAAGAAACAAAAATATGATTGAAGAGGAAAAATTCCTCAACATCTCACAAAACACCAAACACAGGAAAAATGACAACAACAACAACAACAAAAAACCTTCACAACATCGACAAAAGTCAATTACTAATCCCAAACCTAATCACAAATCAACCCAACAAATCGAACTAACCAACATAACACTCAAACTTTTTTTTCAAAACTTATTCATGTCTTTTCAGGACAAAGTAAATTATTAAGGAGGCATTAGCCCTCCAAAATTAGATAGTTACTTTCTTTTTCCTTGCTCAAAGGTTTTTTATCAGAAATATATCTAATATGGTGGTAGGCTGACATGTATAGCAATGTATCTCAACATCTCAATATTAATTATGTAACAAATTTACTTTATTAATAAAGATTGTGAGGAATACTTCACTTAACAGTAAAAAAAAAAACATTATCATTCATTTATTATCTTATTTTATTTTCTTTTTCTTTATTAATTCATATAATCTTCAAGAGAACCACTAAGATTATATGTATTTTATTCTTTATGTATTTTATTTATTTATATTGGGAAAACATGTATTTAAAAGCTGTATTTTTTCTTTAATTATCTTGAGAGTTGTCTGCTCCACTCTCCATTAATAAAGTTTTCCTTTAATAATAATAAACTATTAATGATCAACATGTTTCTTTACTTAAACCATTACACAAACCATTGAACAAACTTTCAGAAAAACTAGTACTCTGAACATAGGAAAAAGCATTTCAAATATTAAAACAATATTTAATTTCTGTACCAATATTGAGATATTCCGATTTCAATTTCAATTAACTATTTTACCTTCACACTAATGCTTCTGATACTGGATTAGGAGCAGTGCTTACTTAACAAGAAGGAAAACAAGAACACACCATTGCATATACTAACAAAAGTCTAACTAAACCTAAGCAAAACTATTCTACTACTGAACAAGAATGTTTGGCAGTCATCTAGGCTGTTGAATCCTTTCATCAATATCTTGGAACTAATCACTTTTACCTGGTAACTGACCACTCTGCCCTTCAATGGTTAAAGACATTTGAACTCAAAGGAAGAAGAGCCAGATAGATTCTATATCTAGAACCTTACAACTATACTATTATATATAGAGCAGGAAAAAAATACAACATTGCTGATGCCATGTCAGGCATGTATAAAACAGAAGAACCTATTTATATGCTTCAAGAAGATGATAATGATTGGAACTCTAATTATAGTTTCGCAATTGGTAATTCTATTGTACCTTATATTTCCAATCATAAAGAATCACTATACATAGTTGAATGGTTTATTGTAGAAAAATACTGTCCTATCTGCAAAGAAAGAGCTAAAAACCATTATACTTATACCTTCTGCAACTGGTATAAGAAAAAAATTTTTTTTATATGGGTGGCTTACATCTTGTTTTATTAGGTTTATTTGATTGAGTATATACAAATTTATCTTATACAAATTTTCCACTCTTGTTTTCCCAAATAAAACTCACTAAGGATTTCTCCTACCATGCGGCTTATTGCCAAATATTGACATATACTTAGTTAATGTGCCAAGGCTCTACCAATCCCATTTCAAAATTGTGTTAAAAGAGTATATTGTGTTCTAGTTGATCCAATTATAGCTTGATTGTTTTATAATTTTGTTAAGTTCTGATATAAAGGTTTTTCCTATTAATGTTTTTTTCCTTTTTCCTGATGACCATCTCCTTTTTTCTTGTCTGCTAATGTTGTTTTCTTCTTCCCATTTGACAAATTGTTTGTATCTGTTTATTAATTTTTGGTGTAGTTCCTTTAAGAATCTGTCTAGTATGCTGTGTATCGTTTCTTGTTGTTTGTCTTTTTCTGTATATTTTTTAATTGTTTGAATTAATGGTTTGGTTATTGCACCTTTAGCATATAGTTTTTAATTTCTTGTGTCCATGTGCTTTGGTGTTGTTGGATTTCTTTGTTCAATTCATATTTTGGGTAGGTTGTGATTCTGCTGCAGACTTCTTCGTTGATTATCTGGTTTAGTATTTTGAAGATGCTTTCGCCATTGTTTTTGCATCTTATACAATACATGTTGGATTCTATTTCTTCATTGCAGAGAATGCATATATCATCTGTGTAGGTCTCTAAGGATCTTTCGTGGAGTTTATCTTTTGTAAATAGTTCTAAATTCTATAGTTTGAACCTGAAGGATCTTGTTGTGTGATCTTTGTGATTGGTGAGTCCTGTGATAATTTTGGATGGATGTTTTTTCTGAAGAGTTTCTGCCCAATTGATAGTATCTCTTGTGTTTTGGTTGTCAGTTGTGATTAGATTGCGTTCCAGCATCCTTCAGCTTAGGATGTGTTTGATTCTTGTGATGTTTTTGCAGGTTACTGGGATTGTGTTTTCCAGTACTTGTCTATTCCACTCTTGTGTCCATGTTTGTTTCTTATGTCTGATGGCTGGGAAGTTGAGAATTGAATCTGCTGTTTGGTTGGTTGCGTCTTTGGCTAGTTGGTCTGCTTTGTCATTGTCAGGGTCGTAGTTGTGTGCTTTGATCTTTTTCCCTATAAATTTTATTTTTTGAAAGTCTAGAATATATATGGTTGTGTTGATTATGTTTTGGTTTTTTAAGGTTCGAATTTGTGTATGTCATTTTGTGTTTTCTGAATTACATTTAAAGCAGCTTGACTGTCACTGCAAATAGTGACTGTGATGCCTGCTGGAGCAATTGTGAGAAAGGATGCTATTGTTGCCAGTTCTGCTCTTGTTGATGAAGGAAAGTTTTCGACTCTTCCTTGAAAGCTAGTGTTCTCTATCTATGGTATGTACCATCCGAAACCCATTCTTTTGTCTGTGTTCATGGATTCATCGGTAAAGACTGTAATCATTTTCTTGTTTCCTATCTTATGTCTGATTGTGGCCAGTTGCTTCAGAGTTGTCGTGGATGTTGTTATCCATTTATTGATTGTGTGTATGTTCATTTGAAGTGTGTCTTGTGATATTCGTAGTAGAGCTGAAAGGTTATAGTGTGAGAAGGTGTTATTGAGCATTTTTTGCATGCTTGTTGGTGTTGTTTTGCTTCTGTGGCACAGGTTAGTGTCTGTATTGAGTTTCGAACTTTTCTTGCTTTTGTGCACTGCTATGTTGATTATGCTGTTAAGGTTTCGTTAAAAGATGCATTCTCCTTCTTTCCCTTGGATGTCTAAAGTGTATCCTGTGCATTCTTTAAGAGGTGAGAGATTGTTGATTCTTGTGTAATGTTGTAGTTTGGCTATGTTGCCTGTAATTGCTTTTTTTCTTTCTATTATACTCTGATTGTTTGTTTGGGTTGCTATTTACTTTATATCCTTTTTATTGGTTTCGATTGCCACCTGCGTCAGTATGGGTTGAGCTATATTTTTGGTTCTTCTTTCTTTGATTATTTGGTGAATTCTTTCTTCTGCTTGTAATTCTGTAAACCATTTTGGTTTTTTTCTATTGGGTTTTTTGTTGGAATACATGATCTCTACCCATGCTACCAGTCTTATGCCGATGTAGTTGGTGATTTGATTTATGAACATTATTTGATTTTTTGCTAGTTGTTTTCTATGTTTGTTGTATCATGTTTCATCCTCAACTTCTTGTAGAGTTGTATCTGATTTTTTAATGATTTGAAGGGTTTGTGTTGTACCTGCGAAGCCCTGTTGTCTTAGCAAAAATATTCGATCATGTGAGAAGTCTTTGCCTGTGGGAAGTATTGATGTCTGGAAATGAATGCTTGTTATTGGATTTGTTGATCAGTACATGTTTTGGATTTCTTGCAGTTTCATGTTTGTAATTTTCCCAATTATTTTTGTGTTGTTGGTTCATTTGAACCAATTGGTAGCATGTTGGAGAATTTGGTGATCCCATATATGAAAGAAACCATATTCCATTGGGTTGAAGAGTATGGTATTCAGACTTGTATGTGCAAACTTGAGTTTGTGTTTATATGTTCTGTTGAGATGACTCATTATTTTGTTACATGTCACTTCGGAAAGGATAAGGTCTGCCAGGAGGTAGTTTACTAAGGATGTCCAGACCTGGTTGTGTAAATATCTTAGTTGTTTGTCAGTTATCGTTTTCCATTTAATTGTGATAGCGAATTTGATTGTTTTAGTGAAGATTAGGTATGTTTGATATGTTTTGGTTGCTGCTCCTTCCATGTATATTCCAAGTATTCTGGTCGCTTGGTTTGGCTTAAGGGCTGTGATTTGTTGGTTTTGTATTGTTATGTGCTTTTTGTTGGTTTTTTGTTGTTTAGGATTATTAAGCTGGATTTTGTACCGTTGATATTGATGTCATTGCTATTGAAATATTCTGTGCAGATGTCACAGAGTTTTTGAAGATCTTCCTGACTTTGTGTGATTAGGGTTGTATCATCTGTAAAAGCTGTGCATAAAATGTTTTGCTTGATTATTTTGGGTGGGAATGTTGGTTCACTTCATTGTCTGGCAGTTAGAGTGTATCCTTGTGTGTTCTCTGCTAGTTGTGTAATTAGTGGATTGTATAATATTCTCCATAGGAGTGGTGAGACCATGTCTTCTTGGTCTATTCCATCTTCTACTGTGTATGGCATTGTTGGTCCGAATAGTGTAATTACTTGGTTTTGTCTGTTATCACACATGTTTGTTATGATATTAATTATTTTTTTTGAGATTTTGATTCTTTCCATGGCTATAATAAGTCTTTGAATGTTAATTGAGTCGTATGCTTTTGCCATGTTTAAGCTGAGAATCCATGCTTGTTTTTGGTTTTGTATTGCATCATCTTGTATTGCTCTCAGGATTTGAATTGGTTCTTGAGTGCTGCATCCAGGAAGGGCTGTCCAGTTGTGTAATGATAGGATATTGTGATTGCTGAGGGTTGTTGTGAGTCTATCTGTGATTATTTTTGTGAAAATTTTTCTTGTTGTCTCCAGAAGTGTTATTGGTCTTGTGATGTTGATATCGTTTTTCCATGGTTTGGGCTTGGGGATTGGGTAGATATTTCCCTTTTTCCATTCAAGTGGTAGGTGTCCTTTTTGAAGGATTTCGTTAAAGAGGTCAGCTATGTATGTGAGGGTTTCTGTACTCAGTTTCTTCAGTGTAATATATGAAATGTCTGTGGGTCTGGGTGCCGATTTGGATGTTTTGCTTCTTAAGGTCTTTTGAATTTCTTCTGTTGTTATTGTTGTGAGTATCTGTTCATACTATTTGCTAACAATATGTGCTTTGGGTTGTAGTTCTTTATTCCATCTGTCATTGTTGAAAGGTTTTGTATTCTGTTTTTTGATCTATTATTGAAAGTGATTTCTAACTGTTTTCTTGATTTTCCTGGGTTCTGTTATTATTTGTTCCTCTGGTGTATGGGTGATGATTTTGTCAAGGTTTATGCTTCTTTTGGAGTCATCTAGTAGATTTCGAATTATTTGTTTTTTATTGATGCAGAAGTAGTTATTTCTTTGCTCAATTCTTTCTTTAATACTTTCTTCTTGCTTGTTTGTGCAGAGTTTTTTGAAGACTTGTTTGTAGTTCTGCAGATGTGACTCCAATAGTTGTTTTTACTCTTGTATTTCATTGTTGTTTTGTAGATCTTGAATAGGATTAATTTTGAGATTTCGTCTGTGCTCTACTTTCTTGATAATGTTATTAGTCTTTAGAGTAAACATGTCTTCTGTAATTTCTTGTTTCTCTAACCAGTTTGTTAGGTTTCTTAGTTTGGTGATTTTTCAGATAATATATGATAATGGCTTGGGTGGTTTTGGTTTCCTTCTTTTTTCTTTATATTTTTTAATATATTTGGCTGCCACTTTCAGTAAGTTGTCCCTGATAAGGTCTATTTCTTTTCTATGGTGATAGTGTTTTTGGAGGTGTTAGGCCATTGTTGTTTGAGGTTTGTGAGAATTTCGTTGTCAAATTTTTTCCAGTTTTCTGCTGTTGTATCTTTCCATCTGTATCTGTTATTTGATTATTTTTTGAAGTGATTTTCTTTGGTTGTGTTTGTATTCCAGAGTTGTATGGTGGCATGGGTAGGATTGTGATCAGTTTCATAGATTATTTTGTCTATTTCTTTGATTTGTGCTGTAATGACTATTCAAAGGGAGAGGGTGTGATCCAGATTTGATCTATTCTGCTTCAGATATTGTCCTGATTTTCCCATGTATGCTGTGTATTGTATGGGTTGATTTTCCTGAAAGTGTCGTTATATTGGTTTGCTGACAGCCATTATATGGTTGTTCCTGTTGACGAAAATTGTTTGTGTTTGAAGAAGTTGGAGTTGGGCATGTTGCGGCTTGAATTTGTTACCATGTTGAAGTTTTCAAGTATTATTGTATGTATTTGTGATGCTGTTGCTTGTGTAAGAATCTCTGATAACTTCTTGGTGCACTCGTGATGTTTTTGATATGATGCTGCTGGTATATATGTTGCTATTATTTGTACTTTTCTTTTAAATTTGAAGAGGAAGTCGATCCATATAATTCTGTCTTCCTATGTTTTAATTTTAAAGATGTGTCTTGCTAAGTCTTTTTGGATCAGGAGTGCTACTCCGAAGCCTTTACTTTGGTTACTGGTTTCAATCCAGTTGGTTTAATAATTAGGGAAGTGGATAAAAGTTCCTTCGTTTTTTGAAATATTTGTTTCTGTGAGAGCTATTATGTCGCTTTTGGATTTAGTGATCTATTCTGTTCATAGTGCTACTTTTCCTATATTGGATCTGAGGCCTCTGGTATTAATTGTGAAGATTCTTCATGTGCTAATTATGTCTGTTAATGTGTTGTTGATTTGCGTTGGCTCTGGATAGGATGACTTGCTTTGTTCTTCCTATGGTTTTTTGTTTGTATTGCTTGTTAGTGGTGGTTTTGTGATATTTGTGGTCGTTTTGGTTTGTATAGTCTGTGGTGTGGTTGTGTCTTCATTACTGTGATTAGATTCTGAGTCTGAACATGTTAAGATTGTTTCGAGTTGTTGTGGTGTTAGGAGGGGGTTGTTGATGTTGTCAATTTGTTGGTTGTTTGTCGGGTTCAATTGTTTTTTGTTGTTATTGTTATTGTTGCTGTGAGAATTCCCTATATTTATTAATTATTAGTGTTGTTCTTTGTTGAGGTCTGGGCTATACATGTTGCTGAAATTCATAAATCCTTGATGCAATTGACGCAATTATTTGACGCAATTAATTGAGTCACTATTAAAACATATAAATAATTGAGTCATGACGCAATTATTTTTGAGGATTTTGGAAATTGAGTTAACAGCAAATAATTTATACCGCATGTATAGTCTGGGCTATGGCATCTATTGTGGTAAGCATTTGGTTCATCTTGTTTTCCATTTCCTCAATTGAGGAAAAAAGTTGCATTTGGGTGCTTCTAAGATCTTCGAAGCTGTCTTCTGAGATAGATTGCATAGGATTGGTTTGGAATATGGATGATGATTCTGGTGAGGCTAGTGTTTGTTTACTGTCCATTGTTTCATAGTATTCTTCGTTATAATATTCTAAGTTGGTGATGTGTTCGTCCAGTTCTGCAACCTGGTGTCTGATGGTATTTAGTTGTTGTTGGATTTCTCTAAGAATGTTGGTTATGTCTCTGAGAGTTGCAAGGTTTTCATGTTCTGTTTTGGTTGTTTGCAAGACTGCTCTTGCATATGTTCCTGCTCTTGGGGTTGTTAGAGTTCTGAGTTTGCTGATGTTGCAGATTGTTGCTGTTTTTTCTAGTTTATATTTGTTGTAAAGGTTTCCGAACTTAGTTGTTTGATTTTTGTTATAGGTGTCCCATTGGTGACATCTTTCTTTGATTGGACAATCTTTGGTCAGATGTGAGATTCCATCACTTATTGCATATAGCTTTTTTGAAATTGAAGTGAAAGAGAGTATGGTTTCTCCTAGGGTGTATTGTGTTTGTACTGCTGCTAATAAGTTATCTTGTGTTTCAAAACTAATAACTGTGAATTTCTTGGGTCTGTATCCCCTGTTTGCAAATCTGGGAATATAGCATGTACAGCCTTTGCATTGTGTTAAGATGTTTTTGATATCCTATGCTATTGTGTTGGGGAATAGGTTTGTCAGTTTTGTTACTATTTTGTGTCTTTGTTTCATTTGTTGTAGTGTCCATTCTGCATCATTAATTCTTATGGAGTATCTCTTGATGAGGATACTTCTGTTGTTGACAAATTTTTTCTTGTGTTCTGGATCTTCAAATGTGATTGTGGCACACTGCCATAAATTTTGGATTTTCATAGTGATCCCTTGAATTTGGTCATATTTGAAGAAGGCCTGTTTCATTTCAATGAGTTTTGTGTTCAGGGGAATATCCCATACTACAATGGAGTTTGCTTTGTTAATTTCTTGGCATCCAGTTTCCATGTGTTCGAGCCTGAGTACTGCGATCTGTGATTATCTTCTGTGGGCACCTGTGACAGCAAATGATGTCATCATAAATAAAGTCAACTACGGTAGATGCATCTGCTTTTTTAGTGGCGATTGCTTTGGGCTATTTTGTTATGTAATCCATGGCGACAATAATGTCTTTTTTTAATCTAGATAAATGGGGCAGAGGCCCTACAAAATCAATCCTGATCTAATGAAAAGAAGCTAGAATTGATATAGGTTATAGTTATAGGAATCCTGGAATGTGCATTTTACCTCACTACTGATATTGGTCGCAATTTTGAGCATAGGTACGTATATCGTCTGTCATACATTTGTGACCAGTAGTAACTATCTTTGATCTTTGCAAATATTATATTCTTATTAAAATGCCTGCCCAATGGGTGTTGATATGTTAAGAATAGAATGGATTCAACTTCGTGTCATTGAAGCATGTGCAATAAGCAATTCTTATTCTTTGTAAGCTTTTTGTAGAAAATACCATCCCTAAATTTGTAACCCTTACTTTTCCTTTGCAATTGGCATTTCTCTTTTACACTCAACGTTTTTTGTAGTTTTTGGTACTGTAAATAGTTTCGAAGCTGGTTATAATATGTGGCTTCCATCTTGTTTTGTAGTTTTGTTCCTTTAATTTATCTATATGCCAGGACACCGGAACCTGGGCTGAATTCTGTTCCTCAGATTTAAAAATGATTTTTTTTTTCAAACTTTTGATGACTCTACTCTATTTATTTCTTCTTCGTATTTCCTTCTTCATTTCTCATGTGGCTGTACTGTATTAGAGGTGGAACAACGCGTCAGCATTGCTATGTTTTCTGCCACTTCGATATACTATAGTAAAATTGAAAGGTTGTAACCATAAAATTCATCACGTTCGTCTCCCTGTTAGTTTTGTTGTCTGTAACCATTGTAATGTCTTATGGTCAGTCACTACAATGAAGGGGTTGAGCCCATAATAGTGCTGTAAGCGCTCAATCACCCACACGATAGCCAAGCATTCTAGCTCAGTTACCGCATAATTTCATTTGTGCTTAGTTAATTCACGGCTTGCATATATGATTACATACTCCTGATCGATTATGTCTTTTTGTGCTAGCACAGTGCCTAATCCATGCCTGGACGCATCAGTGTGGATGTAAAAGGTTTTCGAGTAGTCAGGATATCTCAACGTTGGTACAGTGATGAGGTGCTATTTCAATCGCTCGAATGTCTGATAGTGATCATCCTGCCATCTAAATTAACATTCTTTTTGATCAAGTAATATAGCGGCTGTGCAATCGTAAAGAATCATTTATAAACCAATGATAATAGGAAGTGAGGCTGATAAATTCTCACAGCTGACGTACATTTTCTGAAACTGGGAAATATTTTACTTTATCCGTTTTAGCTTCGTCGAACCGGATTCTGTCTCTCCTGATCATGTGACCTAGAAACTCTATATGCGCCTGGAAGAATGCACATTTATCATAGTTTAGTTTTAATTCTGTCTTTCTGATCTTGTCGAATACTGCTTTAATGTGCATTGTATGCTTCCGAATGTTCCAGAATAGATGGTCACATTGTCCAGATATACCATCACAAACTTGCCAATGAATTCACATAATAAGGTGTTCATCAGGCACTGAAATGTTGCTAGTGCATTGCACAGACCAAATGGTATGACGGTGAATTCATATATCTTAAAAAATGTTATGAATGCCATTTTTTCCCTATCTTTCTTGAGCATCTTGACCTGCCAATAACTCAACATTAGATCTATCGTGCTAAACCATCATGCATTGGCATAGGCTTCAATTAGATCATCGATCAACGGTAAGGGGTATGCGTCTTTCTTTGTTACTACATTTATCTTACGGTAATCTATGCACAGTTTAAGTTTTTCCCCTTTCTTCAGTACCACAACTATCGGGGAGGACCACGGGCTCTTTGACTCTTGAACTAGTCCTCATTCTTCTAAATGAGCTATTTCTTTTCAAATGAATTCCCTTATGATTGGGGTGGTCTGGTACACGTTTTGCTTGATTGGAGTTGCCTTGCCAATATCGATTACATGTTCAACTACATCAGTACAGCCCAACTCCGATACGGATTGTGCAAACACATCTCGCTCTTACTTCAACACTGCCTTCACTTGTCTCACTTGTTCTTTTTCAAGTTCGTCATTCATCTTCAGCATTTCAATCCTTTCTTCTATTTTTCTTTCTTGCATAACCTCTATTAATGTCAGGAGCTCCTTGATTGGTGCCAAGAATTATCTTCTGGTGGGAAGATATCGTGGTTGATTATTAATCTGCCAGTTTGTTTATTATTACTTGTTTCTGTTAGTGCTTCATCTTCAGTTCTCTCCAGGCTAATTCTTGCATTGTTGTTTCTTTCGTTATTACCTTCTTTGCTTACTTTTGTTTTCATTAGTAATGCTGGTTCTCCGATTTGAGCAAAATACACTGCAGGTCCCGCTTCCTCGGATCACCTCTTATTATTGGAATCCGAATTGCTTCGTGATTCCTCTGTATAGTATCCTTCCTTTTCTTTTACCTTCTTTTTCTCACATACAATTTCATCTATTATCTTGTCAGCTCGTTCCTCGTTGAACAGCTTATCACTGTCAGTTTCATCTGCCAGCACTTTTTTTGCTTTGTCATTTGTGATGGGGACCTTGATCTTTCTTCCCTTATATTTTACCACCAGTTTTTGCTCATCAATGTAGATTCTAGTCCTTACTTTTTCAAACCAATCATTTCCTAAGATCAGTATTTCATCCTTGGAGTTGACTACCTGTACTGGCGTTGGGATTAATATTTCTTGTATTGATATTCTAAAGTTGCTAATGTTTCCTAATACTCTAGTCCTCAAATCAGTAATGGATACTATTGTTGTTGTCAACTTTTCGTTGATTTTCAGCTTTAGTCGATTCATCAGTTTCTTCAAGATAAGGCTTATAGTGGCTCCTATGTCGATGATAGCATTCACTCTTGTATCTTTAATTTTTACCTGACATCTCGTTTCAATGTCTGCTTTTCTTTTTTTTTTCTTTTTTCTTTTGTCCTTATGTAGTTTGTCCCTACTTTAATTAAAGATCTCTGAATTGCCTTTGCTAGTGTATTTTTAAGTTCCTGGAACTGTAGCATTTTTCCAATCGTGGCGGTCGTGGGCGCTGATAAAATATCTTTCAAGATGTTGTACGAAGATGTTCTTTTTATTTTTGACAGTCCTCTCTTTTATCTTGGCTTCCTTTTAGCTGGTGTCGCTTCCTCTATTTCTTTGTCTATATTATTTAATGGTTAATCGTTGTCATATTTATAGGTTTGTGAATTATATCTTGGCCTGTTCCTCAATCGTCCATCCTATTGTAAACCTGGCTCTAATGCTTTCTTTCTTTTTCCTCTTATATTTTGATTTTCACCAGCATAGACTTTTCACTCAGTTCTTCTATTATTTTCAACGTCGAGAAACTGAACTTCATTGACTTGGTTGGACTTGTTTGCTGATCGATCTTTCTTGGGGCAATATCTAGAGATGTGACCCTTTTCCTCCACATATGAAGCAACTCCGTTCACTTGTGTTTATGGGTTTCGATCGATTCGTGCTTTATTTTCTTAATGCTGGTTTATTATAACTTTTTTTCATTTTCTGTACTTGTTTAAGAAATTCCTGAATATTATTTTCCATTTTTCTTGTTCTCTCTATTTCTTTGCTACTGTGATGTATTTCAAAGCTTTTCTCATCTTCGAACTGTTTAGTCTTGTAGATTGCTTCGCCCAGCGTGGTCGTGTTCCTAACAGCAGGTACTGACGCCATTCTTCCCTTTAGTCCATTCATGAATATGTTCACTATGCAGATTCTCAAGTAATTGCCATTGGAGTCAACTTTCCTCAGCAGCCTTCGGAATCTATGGGCATATTCCATCACCTTCTTGTAATCTTTTTGTTTCAAGCTGAACAGTTCTGTTTGCCATCGACGTTGCTGTTCCATTGATACGAAGCAATGCAGGAAATTCAGTATGAAACTCCTTCGGCATTCCTGCTCATTGTTCCAATATTTTAGTTGATCTTAGTAATCTTCATACCAGTCCACTGTCATTCCTTCTAGGTAGTTGACCACTATTCTCAACTTTTTTTCATTTGTCCAATTGTTGAATCTTGCTGCCTTTTTGTACAGTTCCAGCCATTCATACAGGTCTTCAAATTCTTCACCTCTGAATTCTCGCACTTTGATCCAATGGACTTTTCTTTTTCTCTCGGCTTCATCCTTGGTTCTTGACGTTCTAAGTTTAAGCTGCCTGTTGAATTTGTTACATCATGTATGGTGCTGGTGCTTTGCCTTCTTCTTGCTTGTGGTGCATCTAGATCGATCAGGTTTTCTTCCAATTCGTCTTCAAATTCAAAACTCATTTTTTTATACTTGATTAGTAATCCTTATGATCACCAACATGTCATGAGGCATTGTACAGATCTTCAAAGGTATCGGTAGTTTAAAACTAGTCGTAGAATTTCTACCCCTTATAGCCTCCTGATATCATAAAGAAAAGTCATTAAGTAATGGGTTTCTGGGTATTAGATGAAAGTTAATAGGCTAGCATTTAGTTGTAATCAATGTATTACAAAGGATATTTGATGTAATGTAATATTGATAAAGATTTGTATCTAATGTTGTTTAACTTGGAAAAAAAAAATTTAGATGCAATGCAATGAAATTTTCTTAAAATAGGAAGAAACAAATAATATAACCAAACAAGATAAACGAAAATGAATAACAAATATATATAAAAGAACAAACACAAAATCACATATATCAGGAATTAACTCAATTATGAGTTATGCAACTAATAATTGAATAAACTGGAATACACTGTATAATCATAGAATTTCTTTTAATTGGAATTGGTAGAGCCTTGACAAATTAGTCAAAGATATATCAATTTTTGGCAATAAGTTGCATGGTAAGAAAAACATTTAGTGAGTTTAAGAAATAGTTAAAGTTTCAAATTTGTAAAAGTTTGTAAAAACACTTAATATAATATTCAATAAACAAGGCGTAAGCTGCCTGTTAAAAAAAAAAAAGTAACTTAAATTAGAAGTTTTAAAAAAATAATTAATTTTTTTACAATTATTAATTAATATTCTATATTATTTAACTTAACTAAATCAACTGTAATAAGATTAATCACATGTATTGCACATCAAACATTCCAAATATGTAAATATGTTTCTTGTATATTTTTATATACTATATTATAATTTTAAGTTGCATCTGTTATCACAGCTACAACTTTATTTGAATTAAGCTTTTCAATAATATTCAATATTTCATTTACTAAAAATTTGTCTGTATAAGATTTGATAAAGTAATTTTGTAAACTAATTAGATATTTTTTTTTGATTATTTGTTATAATAATATAATTATAAATCAATTCCATTGATAGTGTTGTTCAAACATTAGAAGCTTTAAAGAAAAAAAAATTATTATATTTCACTTTTATAAATGTAATTTAATAATACTGATCTAAAGTTAAATGATTAGCTTTATTTAAATCTTGATTGATTGCTTTATTTAATTGAGCTAATTCTTTATACAGTAATTATTCTGATAAAGTTATTCTTTATGGTAAATTATATGCAAGCTACTTCTTTGAATATATTTAAAATAAATAAATTTTCAATAACATTAAAAGAAATTTCTGTCATTATTCAAGCCATAATTATTTTTTGATCTAATCAATTAATAATAGTATTTGATAATAGATAAATTAATATATAATGAAATATTATTGTTGTTTGTGATATTAAGGATAATAAAGTATAATTTTTTTATTTTCAAGTATAATTTGGATTTTTTTTAGCTACTTTTTCTTGTTAATATTGTGATATATATATCATCTAAATAGATAATATATTTATTTGTTAAATAAGCTTCTAATTTTACTAATTTTTCTTGTAAACATTTTTTTTATAATAACTATAAATAGTTTTATAATGTCCATTGCTTTTTTTTTAATTTCTTTAACAAAATAATTCCATATTTTAGAAAATTAACAAGACTTAATTTTTTTTTTTTAATCCCGTAATTAGGTTGGTATCGTTCATTTATTTAATTATAAAGAACCATTACAAGTTGAGAATCCATATAAAGTATAAATTTCCCCAACCCAACACACCCATCTTTAGTCGAAGCCTCTAGATGCGATTTATGGGAGTGATAATGTGTTCCAGCAGGATCAAAACCTGCAGATCACCTCTGCAATCATGACCATAAACCCAAATTGTGTCACCCCCTTCTTGTAGTAACTACGCAAGGGGAAAAAGGAATAAAAAAGGAATTTTTTTTTAAACAAAAGAAAAGAAAAAAAGCCATTGTCTATTCTAACTATCATTGAAGAGGTTATCTCTGTAAACTTCAAAAACCCAAGCCTCTCATGATACCTCATTTCTTACCACCTGTGGCCAGTCAGACTGTTTAATTTCCATTGGAGTAGTCAATGTCCAAGAACGTTTAAGGGTACTTCAGGAGAGTATTTCTTGAGACTTTACGCTTGAAGACTTCTGACCAGAAAGAATATTGGTTTTCTATTGTTGATTTCTCTCCCAAGCCATGTCTTCTGAAATTATTGCTTTATTCAACTGGTGAATAGTTTCAAGATCCCTTTCTCCAACCATTTTCGGGATAAATATTGATACTTCAACTTGTTACCAGATTGGAATAGGACCTAGACCTTGTTACTACTTCCTGTCCTCAAGAAAGAATAGGGAAGAAAAAATAAAATAAAAGGATGGGAACAAAAGGAGTTGCTCCTCTTCTTCTCACAACTTCAACTAATGATTGTTCAACTCTTTCAGGAACCAATTACATCATCAGTTTGGTGTTGCGTGACTGGAAACATGTGAGAAGTATGTGTCTTGTTTACTTTTTCTGTGGCTGACGTTATCAACCAATCTGTGACCTTGACCAATCATCTTTCAGGAAATCTGGTGTGACCAAAAAATTCAAGGTCAAACTTAGGTAGGCAAAATTCTCTAGAAAAACCAGAAAAAAGGAAGCATGCTTGAGAAAAAAGAAAAGGGAAGCCAGAGAGATGATAGAAAGACTGGAGACTTTTTTGTTCTTGTTTCTCTGGACTCTTTAATCTTTTGGAAGTCTTTGGTAGCTAAAGATGCAAAAATTTTCCTGATTAAAGGTAACAACATTTACCACAAACAGTACAGTATTATATTACTTTTAATATAGATATAAAAGAAGTTATAAGCTATATATAGTAACATATGTTATAAATAATAATGTAGGTTATATATAGTAATATAAGCTGTATATAATAATATAAATCATAAATTAATAAATTGCATATAATAATATAAATTAATAAAATTACATATAATATAAGCAATATATATATAGTAATTTTTTTACTTTTTTTGCATATGAAAACTAGCAAAAAATATTCACAAAAAAATATAGACTTTTTTTGGAGAAAAATAAAGAAACCAGTTTATAATTGAAAGAAAAAGCTATTTTTATTATATGAGATACTTCTAATTTTGAATTCAATAGACAAGTGCAAATGGACTTGAAAGAACTTCGAAACCCATTCCTGAACCATTCCATCAGTTCAGAAACCACAATTCAAAACTCAACAATACAATCTAATAATATTCCAACATTTTTAAACATGAAAGCAAGTCTGATAGATGATTTGATAGAATCATCAGAATCATCATCCACCTCGAACAATATAACAACCTTACCAACTTTGCAACCACAAGATTCAAGAGAGCAAAGAATAATCAATCTGCTTATGGAAAGTAATCCCAACACTCAGCAAATAATAGATGACGACTCAACCAAACAGCAAATTAACACAGACGAACCTTTTTTCAATAAGCATGATATAATTATTGATCTAGTAGCACAATTAAGCCAGTACCGTGCAAACACTCAAGAGATCATAAGTATTCTCAAAGAAATTACAAATAAGCCTAAAGGCTTAGTCCTTCAAGAGCTACAGTTTGCTATCTTTAACAAAATCCTACTTAGAGACAAATTTTTCTTTAGCTTGTTTACAAAAAATGAGTATCCCAAAAGCAACTACCAAATAGAATATGAGGTTCTTAAAGAGAAAGCAAATTCTAACTATAAGAAACAAAATGATATATAATATATAAACAAAAGCACAAAAAAGAAAATCTGATGGCTTCTGAACTCAACTCTGTTCATCACCTGCCTCAGATTTACAGACTTAACAAAACTTAAATATTATAAAGTAGTACAACTCCTTGAATACAGTTGCAACTATCTTATAAAAGACAATGAAAAAACTTTGGATTATATTGGAGTACTAGATATCTGCAAACAAATACTCTACAAATTTCTACCTTCTCTGCCTCAAATCCACAATCAAATTCTATCAAACATCATAATCAGACTACCATATCAACTGCCAATGAGAGGAAAAATATATTTGCTCAAAGTTCTCTTAGTTCTGCATATCCACTACAAGTTCGAGCACCTGCTGAACTTCCTTTTCTATACTCCTTCTATATTACTAAAAAAGCCTGAAGAACTTAATAACACAACTAGGCTATTGTTTTCTATTGTGAAAAGAAAAGACCTTAAATCACTGGCAGAAAAAACTAAAGAATTGAGAAAGTTTTATAGGGTTCCTCAGAAATTATCTAAATCTTATTTCAATCTGCCCCATTAAAGGAACCTCTGCCAGCCTTGTATGAACTCCTTCCACCTTACTTAGCAATATATTTCTCACATGATCCAATGACAATGGATATACACAAGCTCATTAACATATTGAGGAAAGAGTACAGACTTATCTCCCTACCAATAGACTACTATAAGTACAAGAGACCTTTTCCCAGATCCCCAAATCCATTCCTAGACGAGATCGATATCCCAATACTAGCAAATATCAAGGAAAGTGCAATGGCTCAAATCTTGACTGAGAAGAGACTTTAAATTTAGCCTTCCTTTTAGTCCAGCATGGATTAATCTAGCAATTACACAAACTAATAAAGAAAAACTGCCATGCAAAATTAGTGAAGTAGATACCTCATTAGAAATTGGTACTTTCCTAGATTACAAAGATAAATAGTACCTATTAAAAATCAGAAAACTCAATCAAAAATATGAATTCCACATACTGCCCGACGACTGGTTCAAAGCCTCCAAGGCACCTCTCCCCTCAATCCAAGAATTTAACAAACTCAATCAAGAAAATCATGTCGATATCCAATTCCTTCTTAGAGATAATGATAACTTACCAACCTATATCACCCAACTTCACAAAAGCTATAACTTTGACAGGCTGCCAGATGAATATATACTTGTAGAGGAATTACCAGAGCCCAGTTTTGATCTCATTCCATTTATCTGTTAAAATGACAAACATATTCAACTTATTATACTCATTGAACAGTTTCATGCAAAATACTACTCCAGATATTAATATTGCTTCCACAATCAAAAACCTTCTCAATATCACAACATTAAATGTAAGAGGTCTTAACGAAAGATCAAAGTTAACAACTTTCACACATGACTTTACAAATGAAAGATCAATAATGTGCTGTTCTGAAATCAAAATCTCTGCAGCCTACCCCCTTCCAAAAAAGCTCAATAACAAGACTATTATTGCAAGCACACCATCGATATCTTTCAAAAATGGCTCATGTTTAATCATAGGTGGCAATCTAGTAAACCATATTTTTGATATACAGAAAATAAGTATTGGTGCTCAGCTCACCTAAAATTCAAACCAAAAATTAACCTAGTTATTACAACCATCTACTTGCCTCATAAAACAAACGTAAAAAAAAAAGGCAACTAAGTCACTTATAAAACACTTAAGAAAATTCAAAAAACCAACTTATCAGATATTGGCAAGTGACTTCAATTCTTATCCCACAAGCACCCCAGCTATTAACACACCAACAACAAACATCAAAAAAGCAATCTATAACTATTTGTTTAACTGGATATATATCATGAAAGTCCTAAACAGAGAAAGTGAGTTTACTCACATAACACAAACAAGCACATCAAGAATTGACCAAATCTGGTGTACAAATCATATAGGATCCAAAGTTCTCAGTGCAAAGACCTCAGAATCCCTATCAATTGTCACAGATTACAAACAAGTTCAAATAATCTTCGACTGGTTTGAACATAAGCTCAGAGCCCCAGGTTGTCAAACCAAGCTATTTAATTGAAAACAAGCTACATCAGAGCAGAAAACCAACTTTCAAGAAGAAACAGATCTCAGAATCTCTATGACAAATAGCCATTCCTGGCCCTCATTCAATCATGCCATAATTAATGCAGCCAGGAACAATCTATCACTAGTTAAGCCAGTTACTAACAAGGCTCTCTAGCATAATGGAGGTCAACACTTCAATATAATCAGGCACATCAAAAAAACCATTTCCAAGAAAAAAAAATCTTTTTTTTTTTTGGATTATCCCAGTAGATAAACATCATCTCTTTATTTGATTTGTATATATCAAGGTATACATCGTGAAAGAAACAACATCT